>PVJS01003421.1:62802-75904 GCA_004027185.1 Glis glis | reverse complement strand
AAATAGGGCTGGGGGTGTAGCTCAGAGGTAGAATGCCCCTGGGTTCGATCCCCAGTATCACACACACAATCTCTATCTCTATCTCTATCTCTATCATCTATATCTATATATATCATCTATATCTATATCATCTATATCTATATCATCTATATCTATATCTATATCATCTATATCTATATCTATCTATATCATCTATATCTATATCTATTTTACATATATAGATATATAATTTATATATTTATATATAAACTATATATTGTAAATTGTATATATAAATTATATACTAGCATACTGATATATTAAATACATATACAAATGACTATGTAACTTACATATAAATTATATACTAAAAATTTAAATATATACATACACATACACAGATTATATACTCAAAAGGGGTCATAGAATGGATATGCAGAAGACTGAGGTCAGTGGCCACAAAAGAAACTCTCAATTCCTTGTTCAGTTTCTATATCTGAGCTTGGAGAGGAGGCCATTTCCATGATGAGGATTTCGGCAACACCAGGCGATATGATACAGGCAATTCCCCTAATTCTTCCTAAAGGAACCTATGACCATTTCCTTGGGCAACCACAAAATGGGGAATGGAATACAGAATTCTTTTAAAGGAAGTTGGATACAGGGTCAAAATTGTTCTTGATTCCTGAGAATAACATGAAAATATCATTCACTCTGTGTTAGGGGAGGAGACTATAGAGGTCCGGTGATCAGTGGCCTATGTCCTCACTGGTTTCTAAATGTATAATTGAACTGGCCATACCTACCAGTTCGAAGGACTCTCTTGTTGCTTCTTTGACCAGTAATAGCTATTGTACTGAAAGAGAATAAATCAACATCCCTGAAGCAGCTTCCTTTAGGAAAAATAGTAAATAAAAATCAATATTGCATCTAAGAGGCATGGCAGAGATTAATGTCTCCCTCACACCTTCAAAGCCTTCAAGGATGCAAGAATAGTGACTTCTACCCAAACCTATTCAATCTAGCAGTTTGGCCTGAAATACCCAGATGGGTCATGGCACATGGATTCGTGCAAATTCAACCAAGTAATAGCTCCAATTGTAGCTGCTGCATTGGGTGTGGTGTTTTTACTAGAACAGATAACAGCCTCAAGTACACAACTTTGGCTAGGTGAGTGCACTTTTTCAATAAACATCATAAAGGAAGATCAGAGGCATTTCACATTTATATAGAATGGGTGATAACACACATTTATGGTCTTGCCCCAGGGCTATATTAATTCTCTTCCTATGTGTCCCAATATAGCAAAGAGGGATCTAGACCATTTGAACATTCTAGCCACACCCTACCTACTTACCTTACCACCCAGTAAATTCATTCGAATTATTAATCCACCAATGGATTTTTCTCACTGATGAGCTTAGAGCCCCAATTCATTAATTTCACCTCTGAACATTTTCTAATTGCTAATACATGAGTTTTTCCTAGGGACATTCTATATCCAAACCATAACAAGCTCCTAGCATGCTATTTAGCCCTGGTGGGCACTAACTATAAGAGAGTATCTAACCGGATAGAATCAGCTGTCTAGTCAGAACTAACTATCAAGAACTATTAGACATAAGTTTGGGATGGCACAGAAGCAATTCATTATAAAGTGGAAATGGTATCATCAATACTGGGCTTAAGCAGTTGCAGATGGTACAAGGAACTGGCACGAAGAGGTGACCTAGACACCTATGCCACTTAACTGCTGTGGCATAGTCGCCGCTAGCTCAGCTCCCACGCTTGACCTCATGGGGAATTCCTCATTATCAGACTGGAGGAGACAATGCCCGAGCTTCATTCATTCATGAATTGGCTTGAAATGTGAGTCCAACCCCCAAATGGACTTCTATTGCTTGAGTGCCTCACTTGTGACGTGGGTGACTCAGAGCCAGTGTTGAGTGGAAAAACCTTCCAGGGGAAAGAGCTTCAGGTCCTGCATCCAGTCACCACTTAGCACGGGGAGAGAAGTGGCTCAAGGAGCATCAAGGACAGAGCCGTCCGAGGGAGAGAGTCTGTGGAAGCACCTGGGAGAGTGGGTGCTGTCTGTGCAGATGTGATCTTTGTACTGGTGTTAATATCCACCAGAAAGCATTCATTTCAGAAGAAGGGCTGTGTAATCAAGCAGATGGAATGAGTCAGCTAGTTAATGACTACCAGCCTCTACCAGTGATCACCCCAGGGCTTGTGCAGTGGGTTCTTGAATAGGGAAACCACAGTGGCAGAGAAGGAGGCTAATCATGGCCCCAAAACTTGCATACATTCACTAATGACGAAAGCTATTTCTGCTGCGGAATGTCTTGCCTGCTTAGAACAAAAGCCAATGCAGAGTCCCAGAAGGTATCACGTTTTGGGGAGACCAACCTGCTACTTGTTAGTAAGATAATTATATTTCCCATCTGGGGAAAGGCAACATTTTTCCCTGACTACAATTGACAAGTATTCCACATGTGGGTTAGCCTTTCCTTTATACAGTGCCTCGGTCAACTCTACTATTCATGGGATCACAGAATGTCTGATCTGTGTATGGGATTCCACATACTACTACCCTAGACAAGCAGCCCACTGGATGGTCATGGGACCCAGTGGTCCTATTACATCTGTACCATTCCGAAGTCATTGGCCTGAAAGAGCCTTGGAAAGATCTCTTGAAAGTGTGGTTGAAGCATCTGCTGGTGGTGGAAGACAACTTGTGAAGATGGAGCACCATTTATCAGAAACACAGTATGCATTTTATTTTTAAAATATACTTTTATTGGCGTACTGTAATCACACATTGTAATGAAGTTCAGAGTGATAGGGACATACATACATGCACACAGCACTTGGAGAACCAGTGGCCATTATATGGTACACTGTCACCAACAGGCTGAATCACATAGGTCACAGAACCAAGGGATGCAAACAGAACTGGCCCGGCTCACCATCAGTCCACGTGACCCACTTGAGGGATTTGTGTTTCCAGCCCCTGTGACTTTAGGCTCTATGAATCCGAAGGTTTTGCTTCTACCAGTGGATACCATAAGAATCTCAGTAAAACTAAAATTATGTCTGCCATTTAGTTACTTTGGGATCCTGAAAGTAGGAGACAAGCAGGTACCTAAAAGATTTACCATACTGGCCGAGATTATTAATATTATTAGAATCCTATCAGGGAGATAGGATTGCTGCCACCTAGTGGAAGAGGGAAGAATATCTTTGGGCATCTCCTGGTACACTCAGCCCTGGTTATAAGGTGCCCATTTAAAGGTGAAATGCAGCAACTGGTCTGATAAGTGTATAATAACCAGAGACTCAGATAACTCAGGGATGAATGTGTGGGACATGAAACAGCAGAAATGAGAGCCAAGAAGGATGTAGAATGTGTGGAAGAGGAGGGAAATGATATGTCTTTCAAGGCTTTAGGACCAATTACACAGCAAAGGAATACAGTTCAGTTCATCACTCTAACCTGCCTCTTGGAAGTTTACCCAGAGATGTGACTGTGCCTCTATAGGAAACTTAATATGAGAAGGGAAGAGTATCTGAGCAGCACAAGAGACAGCTCCACTGACTGTTGATGGCATTCTGTTTAGATCCCTTCATCCAGGTAAATGGACCAAACTGCAGTGAATGGTGGCTGCCAACAGCTCATCACTGCCCCTGTCCAGAGCTTGTCCTGGAGCTGATGAGCAGGTGCCTCTCTGGAGAGGGTGTCTTTCTGCTTCCCTCCCCCATCCCTCCTTCAGCAGCCACACATGTGAGGTTCTGTTCCCCTTGTCTTAAGACAGGACCAGCTCCACAGTGACACATGTATTTCAGAGCTTCTATCAAGATTAGATCAAAGCTAATTTCATCCAGATTTCTTTGATAATTAACTTTCTTCCTCTGCCCCATCCCACTTCCCGAGCCCTCCTCTGTGAGCCCTCCTCAATACATTGCTTTAACTAAAGCCCCTGTGTCTGGCTTTCTTTCAATGTATCCTAACCTAATGTAGTTATCCACCTCTGCTCATTTCTTCCATGTAGGGAGTGCTTTTTGTTCCGTGTTGCACAAGTTTCCCCAGGAAGTGTAGCATATTGAAGATGATATTGTATTTCTCCTTGCTCAATAATTTTTCAGTCTTGAAGATGAAACCCAAATGCAAATGCTCTTTTTCCTAACCCATCATGTTATTGCATCATCTAATATATAAGCAGATATCAATATCATTCATTTGCAATCCCACAAGGAATCATAAACACTGAGGGCTTTTTTGCATTATGTACAAAATGCTTCATTACACACTTCAAAAACTTTGGTTGGCATCAAAGTGTTTACCCGCCATTCCAATTAGTTGATCAGAATAGACTATATGAGATTTCCTTTCCCACTTTCTTTACTCAGATATCCAAGTTAAGCAAATATCTCAGTAAGAAGGCAGTGTCCAGAAGAGATGCCTATCCTAATACTTTATTAAGAAAAATGTGGTACTTTTTGTATTAGGTGTGATGTTCATAAATCTTATGAATAAAGATTTGTTTCTTTACCTATGGATGTTCAATTTCTCTGGCACCATTCACTGGAAATTCTCTTTCCAAATTGCTTTTGAATCTTTATCAAAAATAAGTTTGGCATATTGTGTGGGTCTATTTTTGATTCTCTATTGTATTCATTTGATCTCTGTCTCTATCTCTGTCAGTACCACACAGTCTTTGATTACTGTAGCTGTATAAATAAGTATTGAAACAGGGCAGATTGCTTCCTCCCACTTTTTTCCTTTTCAAAATGTCTTAGCTATTTTAGTTCCTTGCCCTTTTATGCAAATGTTAGAATAGTCTTGTCTCTATCTGTAAAAATTTTTTTTTTGCCGGGATTTTGGTAGGAATTGCATAAAAACCTACAGATCAATTTGGGGAGAATTGGCATCTTTACTATCTTGAGTCTTCCAGCCTATGAAGTAGGTATATCTTCCCATTTATTTAGATATTTTTATTTCTGTCATCAGTATTTTGTAATTTTTTGCATATGAATCCTATACATTTTTGTTAGATTAACACTGAAGTATTTCATTTACTGAGTGACTGCAAATGGTATTGTATTTTTAATTTTGGTGTCCACGTGTCCACTACAAGTATGTAGAAATACAACAGTTTTTATGTATGTTTATTTTGAATCATGTCATTTTGCTGAATGTTCTTATTAATTCTAGAAGATTGGTTTTTGGAAAAGATTTCTTAGAATCTAATAGACAATAACATCATCTGTGTACAGGGGAAGTTTTGTTTTTCTTCTTTGAACTGTAAGACTTTTATTTTCTTCTTTATCTTATTGCACTGCCTAGAGCTTTCAGCATTAAGTTGAGCAAGTGTGGCGAGAGTAGACACCTTGTCTTCTTTTCAATTTTACTGGGGAAACATTCAGCCATTTACCATTAAGTGTAATGGCAGCTGTAGTTTTTTGGTAGATATGACTTATAAAGTTTAGGATTTGCCTTTTGTCACTTTATTATTTTCTTCTGGGAGTTTTTATCATGAATGGGTATTGAATTCTGTCAAATTATCATACTTTTTCTTGTTTAGCTGTTAATATGATGGATTTCCTGATTTGTTTCTGAATAACAAACCAGCCTTGCATTCCTGGAATAAACTCCACTTGGTCTTGGAGTATAACTCTTTTCATGAATTGCTGAATTTTATTTGCTAATATTTATCTGTTCTATTTTCTAGAAGAGATTGTGTACAGTTGATGTTAATTCTTCTTTAAATATGTAGTACAATTGTCCATCAAAAATTTCTTGACTTGGAAATATATTACTTTGAGAATTTTAAAATAACAAATTCAATTTCCTTAATAATTTATTAATATTATCTATTCTATATTGGATGACTAGTGGTTGTTGGTAATTTTTGAAGAATTGGTCCATTTCACATAAATTGCCAAACTTACTTTTGTTGAGTTGTCTATAATATTTCCTTATTATCCTTTTGATGTCTTCAGGGTCTGTACTCATAACCACTGTTTTATTCCCAATATTAGAAATGTGTGTCTTCTCTCTTTTTTTTCTTTTATCAGTCTTGCTAGAAGTTTATCAATTTCTTTCCAGACTACTACCCTTTTATTTTATTGATTTTCTACTTTAAACTTTTAGTTACATTTTGTAGGAGAAACAGGAAAAAGTATATCTACTCCAAGTGGAATTTCCTGAGACTTGTTTCTGGAGAAGTAAATTTATTCTGCACACTGCTACTCCTGCTGGTAAGAACATTAGGCTCTGCTGTGGGGCATAACTAATAAGGAAGGGAGCTTTTAATTTATCATGCTAAGTGTCATGATAAGAGAAAGCATGGGATGCCTTGGGAATAAAGGGGAGGAACATTAGACAGGATACAATATCTTTAAATGTTTTCCAGAGGAAGTGAGATCCATATTCAAACAGAAGAAAACAACAGAAATGGGTTAAATGAGTAACCGGGGAAGGGATGTCTCTAGTAGAATGAATGGTATGAACAAAGGCTTGGGAGAAGGGAGAGCATATCATATAGGAGAATAACAAATGGTTTTGCTGCTGGAAGGAGTAGGTTGTGTTTGGGTGTGATGACAAATAATGAGCTTGTGATATTAATCAGGGACCAGATTATGAAAATCATCAGATTATCTGAAGAAATTTAGATTAAATCTAGGGGGGAAATTGGGAGCCACTGAAAGTTTTTAAGTGACAAATTGATGTGATTAGAACCACATGGTAAAAATATTTGGCTGTTGAATGAAGATTGGATGGGCCCAAAGCCAGAAGCAAGGAATGCAGTTAAAAGACATTTGCAGTCATCTAGTAGATGGTGACCTAACATATGGTAGAGGTGATGGGGAGATAGAAGAGTTGGACTTAAAAAACCTCAATGTCATAGATGCCATAGAACTTGCAGAGTGTTAAGATATGGAGAGAAGGAGAAGTCAGGGTCACCGCCAGTGTTCTGTCCTAGACAACAGGGTGAGTGGAGTTGCCAGGTGCTGAGAAAGTAAACAGAGAAGAAAAAGGAAATTTTTAGGAAAGTAAATAACTTTGTTTGCAGTGACTTGCTATTCACTAGAGAGGTGGTATGTGTGGTTGTTAATATTACAGAGTGTAGAGTCAGCCTGCCCAAGTTCAAATCCTAGCTCTACCACTTGAATGCTATGTGATCCCCAAAATTGTTTAACTTCTCTGTGCCTAAGAGTCTTCTCATCAAAATAGCTAACAGAGTGTTGAGAAAAGTAAGTAATAATACAGAGAGAGAGAGAGAGAGAGAGAGAGAGAGAGAGGAGAGAACATAAAAGTGCCCAAGAAATAATTGTTATTGTATTATTTTGAGTGGCCCATAGGGTATCCATGTGAGAATATTGAATAAATAAGAGAGATATGGGGTTAAACATTAGTTGTGGGAATTCAAAGGCACTGTGAGATCAGTTTGGTGCAGTCCCTTCAGTTTGGAGATAGGAACGGAAATGTTTCCTCTAAAGTCACACTGCAGCAGAGCTGAGGAAAACCCTACATGCCCAACTTTTACTTACCCCCACATTATACTGTTCTTTCCTCTCTGGACATGTGCTCTCTGGGCATGGGATAGATTGAATTATAGGCCCCAATTCTTCCCTCTCCCACACCTACTCCATTGCAACAGCCTGCTGTTTGTGGAATGCATTTCTCAGCACCTGACTTTGGGCTTGGCTGCATGACTTGCTTTGACCTATGCAAGTGAGCCAATGCTAGTTCACGGCCTGGGATTTAAAAGGCCTCGTGTTCTTCCTTCCTATAACTGGCTAGCCTGCAGCTCCAAGTAAAATTAGACCATGGAGCACAGCTGCTGCAGCTGATCCACACACCTGCAGTAAGAAGCAGAGCTGCCAAATATTGACTAAACTAGATGAACAGAATCCCTGTCTACCTGCAGATTTGTGAATACATGCGCATTATAGTAGGCCACTGAGATTTTGTGGTATTTTTACATAGTATTATCGTGAAAATAGCTAACTGATGCCAGCATTTGATATGACGTGATTATTCTGTAGGAAAAGCTCAACTTTTCTAGACACCCAGAATCTATTAATGGTCTGCTACTTTTAGGAAAGGGATCAAGGGGAGCTTACTAGTGGGTCACTAGGACTTCCTAGACTCAACTGTTATTCCTTTATCTCTTTAATAGAAACTCCTCTTTTCTTAGTACATTTGTGTTGAGATAACAGAATAGCTCAAACTGGGTAATTTTACAATGAACCAAAATTTGTTGCCTCACAGTTCTGGAGGCTGGGAAGTCTACGGTCAAGGTCCCAGCATCTGGCAAAGACCTTCTTACTGCATCAGCCATGGCAGAAAGCAGAAGGGGGCCGGACTCACCCTTTGACAGCATCATTAACCCTGGAAGGGAGCCCTCATGGTCCCTTCTTTCAACACTGCTATAATGGTAACTATGTGTTTTGGAGGGGACAAGCATTCAAATCACAGCACCCAACTACTTTCAAACTCCTCCTCCCCATGGTTAATACAAGAGATAGTAGTTTATACTCTTATGCTCTGGTCTCACTAATCTTTATTTACTCTCTGTCTCTCCTGTCTTAGAGAACAATAAATTCATTGTCAAATTGCATCACCAACAATAATTTTTAGTATAAGCAGATGCAGAAGAGAGGACTGTGTGTTGAAATGGTTAAGGAGGGCTTCATGGAGGTGCTGAGGAGTAAGCTGGATTTTGAGGTATTGGTATAGATGAAGCCAGTCAGAGAGGGACCAGGTGCGCTGGTTCAAAATATAGTTGGAGAGGAGGATTCAAGATGGCGACGGAATAGGAGCCCCTGAACGAGCCTGTCTCAAAACTGTCTCAGAATCGCCTTGGGGGCTCAGAACTAAACATCGCACAGACACAGAAGAACCAAAACCCAAAATCCAGTAACCCAAGTACGAATACACAGACACAGAGTCTACCAGCTACAGATTCCCACAGAAAACTGCAATCCCGTGTCGGCAGGATCGGTAAGGAGCCATCTTACCCCAGACCCTACAGCCGGGGCTAATAGCCCCCGGCGCTGCAGACAGATCGGAAGGAGAAACCGGAGCAGAATTTTGTGAGTGGTGGGGCCATCACAGCAGCAGATTGTGGGCTCCTGCCACAGCCACAAACCTCCCCCCACTGCGCTACAAGCCCGCGCAATCCCTGGCACCCTGCATTGGAGCCCCACGCCAGCCAAGATCTGGGCGGCCCCTGCGCCCTGCATCCCGCCTAGGCAAGCCGCACCGTCCTGCACAACCAGGTGGCCAACCATGCCCTCCCACGCGTGACCAGGGCGGCCCCCGCCCCCTGCGCCCCGCCTAGGCCAGCAGCACCTTCCCCTGCAACCCAGGCGGCCAGACGCACGGTCCCGTGCAACCAGCCACGCCATCCTGCACGACCAGGGTTCCCAGCCAAGACCTGGGTGCCCTCTCCCACACCCTGCCTAGGCAAGCCGCGCGGAACCCTGCGACCCAGGCAGCCAGCCGCGCCTTCACACGTGACCAGGGTGGCCAGCCGCACCCCCTAGGCCAGCTGTGCCATCCCGTGTGATCCAAGAGGCCAGCTGTGTGGTCCTGTGCAACCAGCCGTGCCATCCCGCATGGCCAGGGTTGCCAGCCGAGACCCGGGCACACTCCCCTCATGCCCCGCCTAGGCCAGCAGCATGTTCCCCTGCAACCCAGGCGTCCAGAAGCGCAGTCCCGTGCAACCAGCCATACCATCCCGCGCGACCAGGGTTCCCAGCTGAGACCCGGCCCACCCCCCCACTCCTGTAACCTGCCTAGGCAAGCCGCGCCGAACTGCGCGACCCAGGCTGCCAGCCACACCTTCACGCGTGACCAGGGTGGCCAGCCGCACCCCGCCTAGGCCAGCTGCGCCATCCCGTGGGAGATAGGCGGCCAGCCTCGTGGTTCCGTGCAACCAGTTGTGCCATCCCGCGTGACCACGTGACCAGGGTTCCCAGCAGAGAGCCAGGTGCCCTCCCCCGCCCCGCCTAGGCAAGCTGCACTGAACTGTGTGACCGCGCAGCCAGCTGCGCCTTCATGCGTGACCAGGGCGGCCAGCTGCGCCCTGTCTAGGACAGCTGCGCCATCCCATGCGACCCAGGCAGCCAGCCGTGCCATCCCGTGCAACCCAGGTGGCCAGACGCGCAATCCCGTGCGACCCAGGCTACCGGCCGTGCTGTGACCCAAGCAGCCAGCTGCGTTGTCCCGTGCAACCAGCCGTGTCATCAGCATAACCAGGGTTGCCAGCTGAGACCCGGGCGCCCTCCCCCCATGCCCCGCCTAGGCTACCGCGTGTCCCAGGCAGCCAGCCGCACCTTCACGCATGACCAGGGTGGCCAGCCGCGCCCTGCCTAGGCCAGCTGCACCATCCTGTGCGACCCAGGCAGCCAGTGGCGCCGTCCCATGCAACCCAGGCGGCCAGACGCTCCATCCCGTGCGACCCAGGTGACCGGCCGCACTGTCCAGTGCGACCAGGGCAAACAGCCGTGCCCAGCCTAGGCCGGCCGCACCGTCCCGTGCAACACAGGTGACCAGCAGCGCCATCCTCTGCAACCCAGGTGAACAGACATGTGGCCCCATGCGACCCAGGGGGCCAGCCGCGCCATCCTGCGTGACCAGGGTGAACAGCTATGCCCTGTTTAGGCCAACCAAGCCGTCCCATGAGACCCAGGCGATCAGACG
Source organism: Glis glis (assembly GCA_004027185.1). NCBI lineage: Eukaryota > Metazoa > Chordata > Mammalia > Rodentia > Gliridae > Glis > Glis glis. The sequence goes on along the minus strand of PVJS01003421.1, from coordinate 65,211 downwards.
CATGGTCCTGTGTGACCAGGCGGCCAGATGCGCGGCCAGTGTGACCCAGGTGGCCAGCCTTGCAATCCTGCATGACCAGGGCGAACAGCCGCGCCCAGCCTAGGCCAGCTGTGCTGTCCTGTGCGACCCAGGCTGTCAGCTGTGCCATCCCGGGCAAACAGGGTGGCCAGCCATGCCCTGCAAAGGCCAGCAGCACCATCCAGTGCTACCTGGGCGCCCCCCCCTCGCCCTGCCTAGGCCAGCCATGCCATCCTAGGAAAACCAGGTGGCGCTCCACACCCCGCCTCGGACTCCCACACCCCCCTGGCGCTGCTACCCAAGAGCCAGACCCTACACATCTCTTACCTGAGCAGGAGCCCCTGTGCCGCACTTCAAAGCCCGGATACCCTCCAGCACCACCACCTGAGACCCGTGCAACCCTCCATACTGCCTCACAGCCAGGGCACACACCGGCACCACCACCCGAATTCCAGGAGCCCAAGCACCTCACGGGGGCCCATGTGCAATCCTTAGTGCCATGTCTCAGTGCCTGTGCACCCTCAGGCACCACCACCTGACACCCAGAGTTTGCACCCCCCTCAGGCCCGTGTGAGAAAATTGGCGCCGTGCATCAGAGCGCAGGCAACCTCCAGCGATGCCCCCCCTGAGACCCGGAGCACGTGTGCACCACCTGGGGCCTGAGCAACCCTCGGCACCCACGCATCAGAGACCGGGCATCTCCGGCACCATCACCCATGCCTCGGAGCCCACATCCAACACGACGCCTCGAAGTGTGCCCCATGTGTCAACACCCAAGCTCCAGAACCTGCGTGCCCCCCCCCCCCACACACTGTGCCCCGGTCAACCAGACAGGAGGGAACCACAGCCTGCAGCGTACTGACCCAATTGGGTCTACAGGGACCATCAAGAGGTCTTATACATAGAAAGGAAGATGATGCGGAGGCAACAAAAACACAAAATTGAAAACACCGAAAATACGAGAGTGAGGAACAGTGAAGAAACAAGAAACACAATGAATCAAGTGAGATTACTGATACTGACCTGCAGGAAATGCAAGATGGAGAATTCAGAATTTTGATCTTCAGAATGATGAAAGGCCTCAAAGAAAGCATAGAGGAGATGAAGGAAGAAGTTGAGGCTCTAAAGACAGAATCAGAACGAAACACTGAACGCAATGAAGTAGTCAATAAACGAATTAAAGACTGCAATAGAAACCAATTCTAGTAGGCTTGACCACATGGAAAACAGGGTATCACCCCTGGAAGACAGTTCATTCAAAACTGAAAACACAGTCAACAATATACAGAAGATATTACAAAAACACACCCTGGCCATCCAAGAAATACAAGACAATACAAGACGTCCTAATCTAAGGATAAAAGGCATCGAACAAGGATCAGAAACACAGACTAAGGGTATAAGAAACCTCTTCAAAGAAATAATTGCAGAGAATTTTCCGAATATAGAAAAGGACTTGGACATTCACATACAGGAGACATATAGAACACCATCAAGACAGGACCAAAGAAGGACCTCGCCACACCACGTAATAATTAAAATGTCTAATGTAGAGGCCAAAGGAAGAATCCTAAAAGCAGCAAGAGCAAAAGAACAGGTGACATACAGGGGCAAAACAATAAATATCACCCCAGACTTCTCAACCCAAGTCAGGAATGCCAGGAGTGATTGGTATGGAGTACTCTGGACCCTGGAAGAAAACAAATTCCAACCAAGACTGGTATATCTAGCAAAGCTATATTTAAAATTGATGGAGAAATCAAAACATTGCATGATAAACAAACACTTAAAGAATTCATGATGACCAAGCCAACACTGGAGAAAATGCTAAAAGAAATAAATCACAAAGAAGGGAAAACAAACAATTTTCAGAACCACAGGAGAGGTGAACTCCACCAGGTAGGCAACTAAACAAGGAGATTTGTCACTACAGCAAACAGAAAATAGAACTCAAAATGACAGGAAACAAAAATCATATCTCAATAGTAACACTGAATGTCAAAGGACTCAACTTCCCAATTAAAAGGCATAGACTGGCTTTTAAATGTGGATTTAAAAGCATAATCCAACTATAGGCTGCTTACAAGAAACTCACCTTCTAGCCAATGATACTCATACGCTAAAGGTAAAAGAATGGAAAAAGAGCTGGGCGTGGTGGCGCACGCTTGTAATCCCAGTACTTTGGGAGGCAGAGACCGGAGGATCTGGGTTCGTGGCAAGCCTCAGCTCTCTCTCTCTCTCTCTCCCTCTCTACTTAGTGAGGCACTCCGCAACTTCGTGAGACCCGGTTTCAAAATAAAGTCTAAAAAAATAGGGCTGGGGGTGTAGCACGGAGGTAGAACGCCCCTGGGTTCAATCCCCGGTACCGCAAAAAAAAAAAAAAAGAATGGA
>PVJS01003421.1:0-62702 GCA_004027185.1 Glis glis | reverse complement strand
GTGGGCGCACCCACATTCATAAAACAAAGTCTTCAGGACATCAGGTCCCAAATATTGGGAGACTTCAACACGCCACTCACGCCACTAGATCGATCTTCCAGACAAAACATGAATAAAGAGTGTTCAGAGCTAAATAAAACCATAGACCAGATGGATCTAATAGACACATAGAGATTTTTTCAACCAGCAACACCTGAATACACATTTTTCTCAGCTGTCTGCAGAACATTCTCCAAAATAGACCACATACTGGGTCACAAAGCAAGCATAAGCAAATTCAAAAGATGTGATATAATACCCTGCATCTTCTCAGGTCACAACGGAATGAAACTGAAAATTAACAACAGGAAGACTAAAAGTAACCACATAAATACATGGAGACTGAATGATACACTTCTGAACGAGGAATGGATCAGAAAAGAAATAAGGGGAGAAATAAAAAGATTCCTAGAATTAAACGAAAATAGAGACACGACATACCAAAATCTATGGGACACTTTAAAAGCAGTGTTAAGAGGAAAATGTATAGCACTGAGTGCCCACATAAGAAAAACAGAAGACATCCAAATAAATAACCTACTAACACACCTCAAGGATCTTGAAAAACAGGAACAGTCAAATCCCAAAGCCAACAGGAAACAGGAGATAACTAAAGTCAGAGCAGAAATTAATGAAATAGAGAATAAAAAAACAATACAAAGAATCAACAAAACAAGAAGCTGGTTCTTTGAGAAGATTAAAAAGATTGACAAACCACTAGATAACCTAACCAAAAGAAGGAGAGAATCAACCCAAATTACCAAAATCAGAAATGAAAAAGGGGACATCACCACAAATAGTGAAGAAATCCAGAGGATCATAAGAAACTACTTTGAAAACTTAAATTCCAATAAAATGGAAAACATGGAAGAAATCAAAAGATTTCTAGACACATACAACCTACCTAAATTGAACCAAGAGGATATAGAAAACCTGAATCAACCAATAGCAAGCACAGAGATAGAAACAGTAATAAAAAGTATGCCATCAAAGAAAAGCCCAGATACAGATGGTTTTCCAGCCGAATTCTACAAAACCTTCACAGACGAACTAAAACCAATACTGCACAAACTATTCTGTGAAATTGAAAGAGATGGAATTCTTCCAAATTCCTTTTATGAGGCCAACATCACATTAATACCAAAGCCAAATAAAGACACTTCAAGAAAAGAGAATTACAGACCAATATCATTAATGAACATAGACGCAAAAATTCTAAATAAAATACTACCAATGAGCATTCAAAACCATATTGAGAAAATCATACAACATGACCATGTTGGTTTCATCCCAGGAAAGCAAGGCTTGTTCAACATATGCAAAACAATACACGTTATTCACCATATAAATCGAACTAAACACAAGAATCACATGATCATTTCAATAGATGCGGAAAAAGCATTTGACAAAATTCAATACCCATTCATGTTAGGAACTCTACAGAAAATCAGAATAGATGGAACATACCTCAACATCATTAAATCAATATATAAGAAACCCAAAGCCAACATCATATTGAACGGGGGAAAATTGCCAGAATTCCCCTTAAAAACAGGAACAAGACAAGGATGCCCACTATCACCACTCCTTTTCAATATATTCCTTGAAACTCTTGCTAGAGCAATAAGACAAGAGAAGGATATCAAAGGAATTCAAATAGGAAAAGAAGAATTAAAATTATCTTTATTTGCAGATGATTTGATCCTATATCTAGAAGACCCAGAGAACTCAACCAAAAATCTACTAGAGCTGATTAACAAATTTAGCAAAGTAGCTGGATACAAGATCAACCTAAAAAAATCAATAGGTTTCATATATGCCAACCATGAATCCACTGAGAAAGAAATCCAGAAAACAATTTCATTCACAATAACTTCAAAACCAATCAAATACCTAGGAATAAACTTAACCAAAGAGGTAAAAGACTTCTACAATGAAAATTATAGAACACTGAAGAAAGAAATTGAAGAAGATCTTAGAAGATGGAAAGATCTCCCTTGCTTTTGGATAGGCAGAATAAATATTATCAAAATGGCCATTCTGCCAAAAATGATCTATAGAATCAATGCAATCCCTATCAAAATGCCAACATCATTTTTCACAGATCTAGAAAAATCAGTCATTAATTTTCTATGGAGAAACAAAAGACCCAGAAGAGCCAAAGCAATTCTCAGCAATAAGAATCTTGCAGGAGGCATAACAATTCCTGATTTCAAATTGTACTACAGAGCTATAGTAATAAAAACAGCATGGTATTGGCACAAAACAGACACATAGACCAGTGGAACAGAATAGAAGATACAGAAACAAGTTCACAAACTTATAGTCAATTGATTTTTGATACAGGTGCTAAACACATACATTGGAGAAAGGACAGTCTTTTCAACAAATGGTGCTGGGAAAACTCATTATCTACCTGTAGGAAAATGGAGCTAAATCCTTACCTCTCACCCTGCACAGGAGTCAATTCAAGATGGATTAAAGACCTGGCAGTTAGACTAGAGTCTGTGAAATTATTAGAAGAAGGCATAGGTTCAAAACTCCAACATATAGGGACAGGTAGAAACTTCCTCAACAAGACCTCCAAAGCACAGGAAATTAAAACAAGAATTAATAAGTGGGATAGCATTAAACTACAAAGCTTCTGCTCATCGAAGGAAACCCTCCAGAGCCTAAAGAGAAAGCCTACAGAATGGGAGAAGATCTTTGCAAGCTATCCCTATGACAGAGGTCTAATATCTAGGATATACAAAGAACTTAAAAGGCTTTACACTAAGAAAACAATCTAATCAAGAAGTGGGCAACTGAAATGAATAGACACTTCACAAAAGAAGAGATACAAACGGCTAATAGGTACATGAAAAATGTTCAACATCATTAGCAATCAGGGAGATGCAAATCAAAACTACTCTAAGATTTCATCTAACCCCAATTAGAATGGCAAGCATTAAGAAGTCAAACAACAACAAATGTTGGCGAGGATGTGGGGAAATCGGGACTCTTCTACACTGTTGGTGGGATTGCAAACTAGTTCAACCACTATGGAAATCAGTGTGGAGATTCCTCAGAAAACTGGGAATGGACCCACCATATGATCCAGCTATACCATTACTGGGTATCATACCAAAGGGATTGAAACTAGAAAACTACAGTAATATATGCATACCCATGTTCATAGTAGCACAATTCACAGTGGCCAAATTATGGTACCAAACTAGATGTCCATCAACAGATGAGTGGATTACAAAATTGTGAGAAATACACACAATGGAATTCTACTCAGCAATAAAGAAGAACAAAATAACATCGTTTGCAAGAAAATGGAAGGATCTGGAGAACGTTATGTTAAGCTTGATCAGTCAATCACAAGAAAAGAAGGGACATATGTTTTCATTAGTATGTGCAACCTAGGGAGTAGTGGGGACACACAGGGACTCCGGTTGATAATGGAGAACCCTCAGTGGGGCAAAGGAAGTGGTACAAGGGAAGGGGAAGGGCAAGAAAGAAGCAAATCAGTGAAATTATTATCATAAACAATATGTACATGTGAAAATATAGCAACAGCATTCTTGGTACTTCATACGGGTGGGGGGAGGTGGGGGGCACTAAGAGCTGTGTGCATGTATATTAACATCAAATAGATATTCATTGCGATGTAAGACTCCAATGCACCAATAAAAGCATGTTAAAAAATAAAGAATAAAAAATAAAAAAAATATAATTGGAACAGAAGAATGAACCCCAAAATACAGGAAGGCCCTGCCCTTGCGACTTCACCTAATCCTAATTACCTCCCAACAGTCCCACCTCCAAATATTTAACATACGCCTTTGGGGATTAAGTTTCCAACACATGAACTTTTAGGGACATATTCAAACTGTAGCAGGATAGGAGTGAACTAAGAAAAAAATACAAGGTGGATAATAGAAACAACCAGTTTGGCTTCCTTAGAAAAGGACCAAATACTGCTACTCATTACCTTTTATTGCATGTGTGTGATACCTCTTCAATTATGTGTACATATTTCTATATATGTGAGTGACAATTTTTTCTTATATGTTAGAGATGAAATTATGTTAGTCTGGCTGGAGTTTCTCTACTCTGGACAAAGTCTGTTCAAGGAGTTCAAACTAGTACCTGATTGGGATACAACCTAAAAGAATTGTGAGAAGGACCTGGTCCAGGTTTGGGATAAGAATGAGATAAGGTCACAGCTATTCTGTAGGAACTGGGGGAACCTCAGATGATGCTGGAGGAGGGAGTGAGAGCAGTAACAGGGCATGGGGATTGTCACCAGACATCTCTACAGAGGGCCACAGGTTGGAGGGGACAGATGACAGGAAAGAGAGTTGGGCCATTTGCAATTTTCCTGCTTTGTTAGCGCTTGAGCACACTGGGAAGGAGACTGTATGGTGCTTCAGGTGCCACAGGTCTCCCTGGGCCCCCTGTGTGAAACTTGATCATCAGAGGCACAAGGCAAGGCAGCTACTGAGGCTCATGGCCTGGGAAAGCTACATCATGCTTCAGACAAACCTCAGACAACAGGGCTGCCTGTCATCCCACCATCTCCACCCCCACCAAGGTCTCCAAGAGGCAATAATTAAGGAAATAATTAATGGAAAGGACTAGACTTTTGGACTTGAGGGACCTGGGGCAGATAGCACTGAGACTTAGGGTTAAGCAACCACCAGGATATGTATACTTACCAGCTGGTAAAGACTAGGATAAGCTGACAACTTACACTATCAATACATGTCGCCCACGTGGTGTGCAAAGGAATATATAGTCTCCCCTTTATGTGAGGCAGCTTTTAAGACTCAGAGTAGTTAAATGCTTTGCTCAAAATCTTGTATCTGAGCCGGGTGTGGTGGCGCATGCTTGTAATCCTAGTACTTGGGAGGCTGAGACCAGAGGATCCGGCTTCGCGGCCAGCCTCAGCTACTTAGTGAGGCCCTCCGCAACTTAGTGAGACCCTGTTTCAAATTAAAGAATAAAAAAAATAGGGCTGGGGGTGTAGGTTGGAGGTAGAATGACCCTGGGTTAAATCCTCAGTACCGCAAAAAAAAAAAAAATCTAGTATCTGGGAGAGGTGGAAGGGGATCTGATTCCAGTTCCAGATGCTGAGTCTAACTACTAGACAACCAGGGAGTTGGCAATTCCAGACTGGCTTTGGCTGCATTACTGTGAGTCTAGTACTGAAGAGCTAGGACCATACATGGGTCATTTCTTCATTCTTGCTTCTACAAGAGTCTAGTCATGGCTTAAAATTGGCATGTGATGAGTAATTATTCAATTGATCCGACCTTAGAAGAGCAGCCTCCAGGGAGCAGTTAGGGTGTCCAAAAAGAAGGACGTTTGCAGGAAGGGTGTGCTCTTGCAGGAGCAGGAGGGAGCGCAGGGTTGTAGCCTGCACCCTTGAAGGGTGGACCTGCACCTCAGCGTTCCACAGTCTCCTTTGGTGCCTTCTGGAGCTGCACAGGAGTCTCGGGAGGTGCATCTGCGAGCAGCTCCTTGACTATAAATGGCTGAACTTTGTATTCTTTTTAAGGTTGGTGATGGAATAAATCATAGGTCTGGGAAGCGTGTGTGCCTGAAAGTCGAGGAGTGCTGGGAGTCTGACTTCCTCTGGGGAGGATAAACGCTGTGGATCTTTTGTGCCCTAATGACAGACTGTCAGTGTCTGTCGCTTTGCTCGACTCCCATTCACTGAATAAGTGCTGGTAATTGCTAATTGCTTGGAGAACACTGACTCATCTCCGAGGCTGACTTGCATATCAACGTTCCAGGCCCTGTGTGAGTGCATGTGGGTTTTATCTCCAGGGCAGGGAAGGGGCCCCTGGAGTCTGTGTGCTTGCTTGCTTCCTCAACTGCTTTTGGGTTAATCTGATTCAAGTGCGGGTTTTTTTTTTTTGGCTAAGAAATAATATCACTGGGAAATTTAAATTGTGAGCAGTGGGATTAGTGCTTCTTGTTTCTGTCCATTTTGGTCTGTAGATCGTATCTTCCATTTCCTCTGCAGTGGAGAAGATGGCAAGCAAATTTCTAGCAAGCTGGATACAAGCTAGGGGCTGATTTAAGTGACTATCACACTTGCTGGGGGGTTCTTTAATTTTCTTTTTTTTTTATGTGGTACTGGGGATTGAACCCAGGGGCATTCTACCTTAGACCTACCCCCCCCAGTCCTTTTTTATTTTATTTTTTTTTTGTTTTGAAACAGGATCTTGCTAGGTTGCTGAAGGTCTCACTAAGTTGCTGAGGCTGTCTTCAAACCTTTGATCCTCCTGTCTCAGTCTCCTAAGTACTCGGATTACAGGCATGGGCTACCATGCTCGGCTTGCCAGTGGTTCTTAAGTATCTTTCACTCTGATCACTTCTCCTAGCTGCAGCCATAGTGATACCCTTTCTTTTCTTAAAGATAACTGTAAACTATCAAAAAAAGAGCATCCTTAGGACCTGCACATCAGGGTCCCCTTCTGATACGTCAGGGTCGTGGGTGAGGATCCAAGCTAGACAGGACACCACTCAGAGGGCCACTGCTGCTAATAGTTCTATATTAATTTAAAGGTAAGAGGTTGTAAGGGGAGAACTCCAAAGAATTTGAGGTGCACCATAAGTAAAACCATTTTTAAGTGTCCAAAGGGAACAATATAACCCTGCTCCTGCCCTCTCCAACATTGTTACACAGTTGGAACTCTTCCTTTTTTTTTCTGCTGAGATAAAAAGAACTACAAGAGTCAGGAACCACTAATTCCAAGGGATCTACCTTGACTATCTCCCTCCCTCCAAACCCATAGACTGAACTACTTATTGTTTCCATATGCTCAACCCAGCAAGTGCGCATATGGGCATCATGTGGAATATTTAAAAAACCCTGATGACCGGGTAGCACCTCCACATGCTGAACTGATACAGTTCATCTGGAGCAAGGTTCAGGCATTGGTATTTTTAAAATTTTAAAGCAATCAGGCGATTCTAATGAGTAGCTGGGATGAGAATCACTTCTATATGAGGGCATTCTAAAATATTAGCATTATTGAAAACCACACATTTTTTTTTTTTACTGAAAGCTTTCTGCATATTGTCTAATTGAACCCACAGGTCAATCATTAGTGATTTTTTACAGTGGTAGAAACAGGTTCAGAAAGGATAAAAATATCCTGGTAAGTAGAAAAGGTGAAGGGTTGCCACCTGGTCTCTAAAGCTCAGAATTTTAATTTCTGTTGTAGATGACAGCATAATTTTCTCTGTTTTCTACTAGGCTTTAAGCTCCTTAAAGGAGAAGCTACACTTTTTAATCTCTGTTTCTAGTGCTTAGCGTTATGTCCAACGCTGGTTGGAAATGAATGAATACCGAGTATTGCTTGTAAATGCAAGAGTCCTTCAACAGAGAGATGGGTCTCAGCCCTGAGTTCTGGTCTTCAGAGTCACGCATGCTCCTGTGCCTGGCTCAGGCAGCTCCCTCCTCCTCCCATGACTTTCATTGTTTCCTCCACTGATCTCAACTTCATACTGTGAATGTTTCCAGACTAACATCAGCTGAAATGCTTTTGCTGTCTTTGAAGTCTCATGGCATATAAGACAAATATTTGGCTTGTGACTGAGTCTGTAGCATTCTCTTCTTCTGTGTATAAAGACCATCCACCTGGCCAGCTGTGGTGGCACACACGCTTGTAATTCAGTACTTGGGGGGCTGAGACAGGATGATCATAGGTTTGAAGCCAGTTTCAGCAACTTAGTGAGACCCTGTTTCAAAAAAAGGGTTAGGGTATAACTCAGAGGTAGACTGCCCCTGAGTTCAATCCCCAGTACCAAAATAAAAAGACTATACACTCCCACTCTGATCTGTAAGGTGATCAGAGTGAGACTATAAAATATCACCAGCATCTTCAATTTTGAATCTTCTTTTTTTATTGGTGCATTGTAACTATATATCATAATGAGGTTCAATGTAATAGAAACATACGTGCACACAGCACTTGAGTGCTTCCCTTCTGAGTCTCACCCCACTCCTTCCCTCACCCCATACATAATATTAAAGTTGGTATTGTTAACTTCATATATGAACATAGGATTATTTGAACTGTTTCCTTCGTCAAATCTCCCCTTTCATCTCTCCACCTCCCTCCCCAAATCCCCTTCCACTATTTTACTAGTATTGCCTCTTATTTATTTGAAGTACTTTTTGTTTACCAATTTTTCTCTGGTTTCCATATATGAGTGAAAATACATGGCTCTTCACTTTCTGGGACTAATCTTGCTTAACATAATATTGTCTAGTTCTATCCATTTCCTGTGAATGATATAATTTTGTTTTTCTTTATGGCTGAGTAAAATTTCATTGTGTATATATACCACAGTTTTGTAATCCATTCATCTGTTGATGGACACCTAGGCTGGTTCCATGGTTTGGTAATTGTGAATTGTGCTACTATAAACAAGGATATGCATCTATTCCTATAATATTCTGATTTCAATCCCTTTGGGAAGATACCCAAGATTGGCATAGCTGGGTAGTATGGTGGTTCTATTCCCAGTCTTTTGAGGAACCTTCACACTGATCTCCACAGTGGCTGTACCAATGTGGTGGTGCAATCTCACCAATATTGTATAAGAGTTCCAATTTCCCTATATCTTTGCCAGTACTTATTATTACTTGCATTCTTGATGAATGTCATTCTAAATGGAGTTAGATGAAATCTCAGTGTCATTTTGATTTGTGTTTTCCTGATTGCTAAAGATTTTGAACATTTTTCATATATTCATTAGCTATTTGTATTACTTCTTTTGAGAAGTATCTATTCAGATCCATTGGCCAATTTTTTGATTGGGGTTTTTTTTTAGTGTACAGTTTTTAAGTTCTTTGCATATTCTAGATACTAATCCTCTATCAGATGAGTAGCTGGTAAAGATTTTCTCCCATCCTGTAGACTCTCTCTTTAGACTCTTGATGGTTTCCTTTACTGCACAAAAGCTTTTTAATCTGATGTTATCCCATTTATTGATTTTTATTTTTATTTCCTAAGCTTTGGGGTCTTATTGAGGAAGTCTTTACCAGTGTCTATATGTTGGAGAGTTGGTCTTATGTCTTGTTCTAGTAATTGCAAAATCTCTGGGCCATCCAAAGAGGCCCTCCCAGTATAGAGTACCTGCTAATTATTTTCCATATAACTTATTCTGTCTAAGTTATAGAAAAAATATTTCTAACTTTGGAAATGCAATTATCAGCATAGGAACTGAGTATATAAAGGTTTTTTTGTTATTTAACTATAAAATAATTTGTTTAATTAATTAAAAATTCTTTGTTTTGTGATATTTCCCACAATTTGGGAATATCAGGGAGTACCTCAACAATTTTAACCACCTTAATTCTTTCCTGGAGGCAAGAGAAAAAAAACAAATATAAGCATTGTATCATTAACATAGTAATAATACTTTCTTAATCTTGCACTAGGAATGTCACAGAAATCAAACATATTCAGGGGTAACTAATAAATTTAAAATAATAAATATATACCTATATTATCCTTTCTTTTTACCATGGTAGTTGCAATGTTTTCTTTACCATAAGCCCACCTCAAGTTTTATTTTTTTAATCATAAACTTGTCTTCCTTTGCAGATGGGAAGAGCTGAATTATACTTCACAGGTGTTAAACACTCAAACGACGATGGTTCCTCTACTCTCCACATGAGTCAAAATTGTGAAAATATTCAACACTAAAGGAATGCCCAGCAAGATTTCATGTTTTCTGATGATGCTTCTTTAGGGAGTATTTTTAATATCAAATCCTTTCAGTTTTCTCTGTCTTGAAGGCTAAGCACACTTGGTTTGATTTCGTTCTCAGAAAACACACATCTAGCTTCAATGAGAAACCAGCAGCTTTAGTACTGCTATGAGCACCGGGCTGTGCTAGGAGAAGTTTGAATGGTGCCCACGGCCACTGTCTTCATTTCTTGAAGCCTCATATCTCCCTGTCAAGGCTGAGAGATGGGTTTGTAAACTTGGACACTGGGCTCGGGTAGCTCCGAGAAGTTGGGCATTGTAGCTGGTTCAAGTCTTTTATATATTGGCCATGGAGACTATCACTAGGGTGATGGAACAATTAAAAGAGCCAAGGTTGTCCCTGGGTCTGGACAGAGATTAAGTGTATCAGTATTCTTTAGGATGGGTACACAGACTTCATTAAGGGAAGACATCTGTTCCCATATACTTCTTGTTATTCTAACCTATTTTGTTTTTGCAAAAGATGTCTCCAATTAATTCTATGCAGCAAATTAAAAATACAGCAAGAACAAACTTTGTCAGGATATGTATTATTATAGATTTGACTAGAGAAAAGTTCCAAGATTTGGTTGCCCATCAGCATGGTGCTGGGATCCTGCCCCATGACCCGGTAGGAGATCGGTGAGAAATAAAGAAGGGCTGTGAGGCTGTCTCTTCTCAACATGAGCTCTAATTTAAATAGGCAGTTCCTATCACCTATTTTTGATAACTGTTAGCTATTTTCATTTGTACTTCTCAAAGAGTGTTTCTCTTTAACTCCCATCCTAAAAATGCATATGAATTGTTAAGTGAGCTGCTCAGCTATTTGGTTTCTGGATGAGAATGTACTTTTGTCAGGTGTCCTGATTGCACCTGCTATCTGGGTCAGAAGCCGGAGGAGGAAGAGCCTGAGTTATGGCCAAATATCTTTTGACAAGCTGCTGTTTGCAATGTGTTTTGTCGTACCCGATGTGGCTTCTGGATGTCTTGTCTCTCTAGCACTTTCAGCGCTGAGTATGTTCCCTGCTGCAGCCTGGGGATTTGAGGGAGTGGGAGGATCGGGGTGGGGTGACTGGGCTAGTCAGGTGCAGCTCCAGAACTAGAGCTATTGTCTCTGCTGTCGTCATCTTGACATTCCCAAAGAATTGCATATCTTCCCCGCAGATACACACCAGCTCAGAGAGGTTCCATCCTTGTGCCTCTCAAACCAGGGCTTGGATTGAGCACAGGTGCATCATAAAGGAGCATTGTGTTGACTGTGTTCTTCACTTGGGGAGATCTCTCCCTCCAGTTCTTTGTTTTGGGGTCCTGGGAAGAGTAATTCACTGCTAGCACTGGGGTATGAACATAACTTGACATTGTGAATAGATATTTGAGAATTTAGGTGGCTGGAGTCTGGCCTGAGCGCTTCCCTCTAGTGATGGTTCAGAAGAACAAATCTAATGATCTGACTTCTGAGTCTGAAAGCTGATGATGGATCCTGCTGTCCACTGAGTAAAGTATGACATGCTAGGTTCTTTAAAATTTGGCCTTAGCCAAGTTTAAATGTTATTAAACCTTATTCAGTTTTCAAAACCTATGCACCAATCAATCAAACCATAAACCATACCCACCAGGCAACACTTTCTCTTAGTCAAAACCCATTTGGCCTTTTCTGTAGAAATTTACAAGCTAATTCAAGGAAATGTAAAGGGTCAAGAACAGCAAAGTCATCCTTGAGGACAAAAAGAACTGGGATGACTTATGCTACTCATCAAGACTCATTGTAAAGTTGCAGTATGTGAAACAGGGTCCATAGACCAACAGAAGAGATGAGGCAGAAGCAGACCCGTGCCTGCAGGGTCACCTGAATTATAATGCAGGCATGTGAAAATGCAATGAGGAAAAATAGTCTTTTCAATTAAAGGTGCTGGATCAATTGAATGCCCACGTGGAAACAATAATGAACATTGTGCCTATTTGATATTATACACAGGAATAATTTTCAGATTGATTATAGGTAAAAATGTCTAGAAGAAAACATAGGAGAATATCTTTTTCACTTGGTAATTGGCAAAGATGCCTTGGACAGGAAATAAAACATACTAACATTGAAAATTAGACTATGTTAAAATCCACAACTTTGATTCATCCAATTATATCTTTAGTAGAGTAAAAATAATAAAGACAATAAGTAGGAAAAGATACTTGCAAAACATACATCCAATGAAGGATTTGTATTCAGAAGATATAAAGAACTACTAGTCAATAGAATATAATTCACAATCCAATAAAGAATAAAAAGTATAAATAGGCACTTTATAAATAAAAGAGTCCAGATTCTGATAAGGATATGATAAATTGCTCAGCATAATTCGTATCAGAAAATGCAAATTAAATCCATAATAAGATATCAATAAACACCACCAAGATAGCCAGAATAAAAAAATGACCATGTCATTTTTTTTTGACCAGGATGGGTAGCAATGGCACTCTCTCACACATTGTTGGAGGGAAGGTAAATGGGTAGTCACTTTGGGAAATCATTGGACATTATTTACTAAACCATTTGGTCCTAAGATTATCTCTATCTATCTCTACTTCTATCTCTATCTATCTCTATCTCTATCATCTCATCTCTCTCTCTCTCTCTCTCTCTCTCTCTCTGTCTCTATCATCTATATCATCTATCTATCTAATCTCCAAAATAAATGCATATAAAAGTCCACCAGAAGATGTGTACACATTGAAATTGTTTATGACTAAGACTGGAAACAACCCAAACTTCTATCAAGAGTAGACTGATGGATAAACTGTGGTATATTCACATAAAGCATGGACACCCTTAGATGTCATGGGAAGGGATTGGACTTTAATTGTTAGGTAGTGGACACCATTCAAAGGTTGTAAGCAGTAGCAGCAGAATAACAAAAGTGTGCATTAAGAAGTTGCATCTGGTTATGCTCTGCAGAAATTTTCACATACTGGGATACAGGTTTTCTTTTCAAAAGGTCTATGTTGGTAACTCTAACAGTCAATTTGGAGTTATCCAATGTTATTTTGAAGTACTTCTTACCATTAATTGTTTTCATGTTGAGACTTTTCCACATTCAAAGACTTATACATAACTTCTTAAAGAGTACTCCAATTTTTACCCATTGAACTCCTTGTTTCTTAC
Organism: Glis glis; assembly: GCA_004027185.1. NCBI lineage: Eukaryota > Metazoa > Chordata > Mammalia > Rodentia > Gliridae > Glis > Glis glis. The sequence goes on along the minus strand of PVJS01003421.1, from coordinate 49,745 downwards.
AAAGAATTTCATTGCTGAATATATCAATAGCACATTTATTTATTGAAAAATAGATTAGAAGTGAATTTTGCTGTCTGTATTTTCAACTGTGTAGTTTACAGCAGAGGAAATTTTTTCTTTCTTTATGGTTTGGCTGGCAATTCTAGCTTAAGAAGTCAATGTTGCCAAGGTTTAGTAATACTTTGGTTCTAAAACTAGAACTAATTCATGAAGACAACGTGTCTACTTCTTTCATTCACTTTGAAGTACTTATTCAGTATTAAAATAATCTGTTAGTAAAATTCTTGGGCTTTTTGCCTACATAGTTACATTTACCAGGTGAAGATTCTTCTTAAACAGGTCAGTTATCATGTGGGAATAAGAAAATCAAGGAAATTGGATGGGTATCACTATTTGATTCTCTTTATTAGTCATATATATAATCATACATTACATGCAAGAAAATCACAATACAGCTCAAAATGTTTATGGATTCTGGCATATCAAGAGTACAATACAAAATTTATATTATTTTTACATACAACAATCTTAAACAGTCAAATAGGAATAAGGTAAAAAATAATTCAGGGGTGTGCTTACTGTTAGATGCACAAGATAACATTTTGATCTGTGTATGAGACCATGGTGATCAGTCAGGTAGTTCTTTTGAAAGCTACATCTGATCATGTTCCCCTACCTGGAATGTGTGCCAAGGTGAAATGACAGCTTAGACTTTACCACAAGTCAAGACATTCATTTTTCAATAATAAAAAGCCATTTTAATGGGGCCAATACCCTAAAGAAATAAAAAACTAAAATATTAAAGAAAAGCTCCCAGACCATCAATACAAAAAGAACGTTGTATATTTTTAAATATTCCTCTTTGTGCATTGCTACAACAAACAACATATGTATTTGTCTCTATTTTTCTGGCAGGGGTAGATAGGTGAAATGCAGATTCCCAAGGAAGTATTCTGTAAAGGCTGATGTGGGGAAAGATTTTAAAGAGAAACCCAGGAAGCACTTTATGCTCATTGTTAAATCTATAGATTTTATACTGTGTTTTGAGAGTTGTGGATATATTTTTATTGGCTTGGATACAAATCTGTCAAGCATGAAGTATGAACTATTCTAGACTTTAAAAAACTTGCTACCAGTTGGCATTCCCAAGTGCTCTTTAGATATCTGGACAACTGTAAATTAAAATGTTACCCAATCACAGAAGTTGAATCTATATGAGAACAGCAGGACTCCAGGTTTCGTTTTACTCTAACATTTCAAGGAAAGGGATCAATCCTGCTCTTCTCTCAGACGGATAGAAGGGGTGTTTGCTCATGTTAGGTTTGACTCAAAGCTATAGACTAAAGAAGGAACCAATCTGCTATTATTTCTATTGCTGGGGAGAAATGTAGTTTGTGGGCATGAATTTGTTTGAAATATTTAAGCTTAACTATGAGAGACTAACCAAATAGATTCTTAACAATATTTTGATTTTTTTTGCCACTGAAACATTATGGGTATCTCTTAAAAATGGTGTCATTAATTACCCAAATTTCAAATGGAATTAAAAATCTGCATCACATCTTTTTTTTTTAGCAGAAATTATCTATGGATAGTGAAAACATCTCATTAATGTTATAAAAAATTCAATGACAAGTGATACAGAACACTTCATGTTTAGACTCACACTTTTAAAAATACTTACTTATTTGATACATTTGATAGGTTTTTCAATGCCTTTTTATAAAATTCCATTTTCTTTTTTCGTATTACATAAAATGAAAATAAGATCACTTGTCATTTTAAGTTAGAATTATTAATTATGTGAGAAGTTCAGGCAATATATCGCCAAGGGAAGGATGACTTAATGGAAACTGCCATTTCTTCTTAACTCCCATTATATTAATGGGAATTTATATGCCAATATAAGATATATGATAAATCCTATTGAATTCCCATTATTATGACAATATAAATCTCCATTTATCTATCTATCTCTATATATTTATACCCTTATATTGGCAGCTATATTGCCACACACTGGCATATATAGTTCCATATAATGGTATTAGTACCACTATATATATATATATGTATATATATATATATGTATATACATATATATGTATATATATAATATAAATATATATATATAAATATATTCCTAACTTAACTCCTATTAAATTAATGAGGATTTACATTCCAACAATCATAGAGCTATGCTAAACCCAGAAATTTTTATGGTAGGAGTATTACATTATAAGTGGTAGCATTGAATTTTATGTATTCAGATTTTATGATGATTCATATTTTGCAGTGAAATTGATGGTTTGGGTAGAGATAATAGAATGATTTGAACTTCAAATTAAGATTTAAATAAAGAAGGCATAGTTGAAAGCATATTGTAATTTTCATTTTAAGTTCATTTCCAGAATACAAATGCAAAAAATGAGTTTGCAAATCATTTATTGATTCTTGACTTTCGATCAAGGAGACAAGCGCTTGATAAATTCTGTTTATTGATGGCTCTCTATTTTGATCACAATTACCATGTAATTTCCAAGTGTTCATTGTACAATGTCATATGTGTGTGTGTGTGTGTACGTGTGTGCGTGTGTGTGTGTGTGTGCGCAACCATGCACGTGTGTTCACGTGTGCTTGAGTGTGTTGGAAGTGGTGATGGTTACTTTAAAGTTTGCTTAAAGTGCAAAGCATCTGATTGATAATGGAAAATTCAACCAACGCAGTCATTTAAAAGAATCACAGGGTCCTTGGATTCTTGGGGGGGGGGCTGCAAAGCTATTCCCAGTGGTCTCAGGGGGCACGGGTTTATCAGGCTTTGAACTAAATAAATATGTTTCAAGAATATGTATACAACTATTTTCCAAATGAATGTAGGTATTCCTTGAGAAATCAAATTCACATCTAAATTATTATTGGCATCTTGGTTTCCATAATGGGTTTTCTCAAACTGTGGGCACCAAAATTCAAATTCTATTTGTACGTGGGAGTCTCAATATTATAAGCCTTATGTTTCAAAGTATTATAAAATACACAGATAGGTCAAAACTCTTAATCTTCTTTAATGTGATAGAATCAAATTGATTTAAGCTGAAAGATCCAATCCAACATTATTTTTTACAAAGATATCTGTGCACTGTTGCAAAAACAGAGCCAGAAGAAGCATTTCTCCTTTTAAAATTTATGTCACAAATAGCATAGCCTTCACCTTGCAGTCAACATTTACCAGATCCCCATTGCCCTCCCTCGGTTCTTCTCTAAGTCTAAGGTAGTCTTTCCCCTCGCGGTGTCTTTAACTGCTCAGTTTGCAGCTGCCTCTGAGTGAGAAATCAGTCAGAGAACAGCCAGCATGTTGCTTCAACTGTCTCCAGAATCAATAAGAAAACAGTAACACACTGATCTCTCACTTTTCTACTGAAGCTTCAGCCTTGTGGTGGGAAAAATGACACTTCAAAAGAGGTCTCTGTATTTTTATATGCATGTCACATCCTGGTAGGAGCAGCCTCAGGGGCCACTCCAGGTCTGAGATCTCCGTGGCATGAATTGTAGTGAACACTGCTTGCAATGAGTGAATCATTGGCCATGATTAAGAACTGTCTTACAGTTTATAGTATAGTATAGTACAGTTTATAGTATGGCTTATAGTATGGTTAGAAGGAAGGAGTTCATTTTAAAAGTGAAAATGGAATCATGCAATCAGGACTAATTCCACCCCCACTTTGTGCCTCCAATAAATGGACAGAGTTTATTAAAAACAAACAAGTTTAAAAAATCACTGGGCAGCTCTTCAGGTTACCTCAAAATTTTCTGATTGTTATTTTCCCCCAACCCAGGCAGAAGTTATGCAACTGATTCATAGCTAGAAAGGGGATTCTGAGAACACTTGCCAGATTACTATGTGCAACACTGAGTTTATAAATCCTGAAAATAACCTGTTATTGGAATCTAATTTATACACACACAGTAGCTCACATGGAAAGTACCAGCTGGGTAGGAGGCCTGTTAGTTTTCTCTATTCCCTTGAGAAATAAGGGCCTTGAATTTCCATAAAGCAAATGAGTTCTGAGTTAGTACAGCAGTGATCAGTAGCAGCTCCCCACTGAGTCAGAGCAGGGGTGAGCCTGGGGGCAGATGAGAACAAATTGTATCACAGCCAAAGAGAGAAACTGGAAGCCTTGTTATTTTCCTGTTTTCTGTGTGGACCCCTGCAGAGGCAGGAGCAGGCTTGAGGAGCCAGGCTTACCACCTGCAGAGAGGCAGAAGAACAAGACCCAGCTGATGGGTTTCTTGTGCTAACAGGATATTGGACATTGAATTTTGATTGCTTCTACTGTAAAAATGATGGAGAGAAAGGAGCCCTTTATAGGAGAAATGGGGAATGTGGGTGGGCCACCATGATGTCAAACCATGAGCATAGGTTCATTGGTCCTTACAAAAGGAAATCTATTCAGGAGAAAAAACAGGAAGGGCTGGCGGGTCTCATTCTGAGAGAACTCATCTGTGTGATGTCAGACATTTCAGGGAGAAATGAAAACTCTTGAACACAACAACACATAAGCAACTAACAACCACAAAACCTCCAAATAAAAAACGACAAGCCAACAACAAAAACCCCTCAAAACAGAGGCAGAGAAGGAATAGGCATTCAGAAGCCCGTAATGGGCCATTTTATCCACATTCGCTTCCTAGAATGGGACCTGCTCTCTTTTGGAAGTCTCTGGTAGTCAGAATCCTTAGATGATAATGGCCACTGGTTAAAGCACGATGTCTTGGACTGTGACAAGGGAAAAGCCACATGTACCACTTTGGCAAAAAAAAAAAAAAAATACATAATTTCATATCCCGTCTCAAGGCTGTGCTGTGTAAGGGAAACTTCATGTGAATGGTGATTTCTTATTTGGGAAAAATAAGAACCAACAACAATGAAAACCCAGCAGGATCCGCAGGCTTATCTCTGCTTGGAGATCTCTCGAGGGTGAACGGAGGACTTAACGCCTGTGACTGAGCCTTCCTCACTCAGAGCTGTGAAGCTCGTGAGAGCCAAACCTCCCCAGGCACTGGTAGACGGGAGGAGACACCCACTGACTTCTAGGCTTGGTTGTTTTGATGTCATAGCAGTGTGGGATGGTGACATTGCCACCATAACCAGATAAATGAGGAAAATCCCGTTGCTGGAGGAGCCAGGTCAAGCAGAGCCTAGGAGGCACCAGATCCTGCAAATATCATGCAGTGTTGGGCACTTCTGCCCTCCTTCAAATGGAGAGAAGTAATTGCCATTCTCCGTCCCAGCGTCCTCTGCTTTGTTCTCTTGTACAGTGAAATTACAAGCTGGGTGTGGTGGCGCATGCTTGTAATCCCAGTACTTGGGAGGCTGAGACCAGAGGATCGCAGGCTCGCAGCCAGCCTCAGCTACTTAATGAGGCCCTCTGCAACTTAGTGAGACCCTGTTTCAAAATAAAGAACAAAAAATAGGGCTGGGGGTATAGCTCAGAGGTAGAATACCCCTGGGTTCAATCCTTAGTACCGCAAAGAAGAAGAAGAAGAAAAAAAAAGAAGTTACAGCTACCAGATCACACAAATGCAATCTCCTCTCCCTTCTCTTTGGTATTCGTTAATTAAAGCAGTGTTATAGCACTTAAATTAATGAAGCTCCTGCTGTTTGGTGTATATGACTTACATTCAGTTTCACAGAGACTCTTAGGAAAATGGCCATTACCTGTATTTCCTCCCTTTGTCTTCTCCTTGTATCTTTCTTGCTTCAGACCACTTCTCTTATTTCTACGGGGTATTTTGTAACCCTGGGCATTCATGGGAAATTTCCTAACATTAGTGGACAATGCCAATTAAAACATTTATGTATTTGAAGCAAAACAGAAGTTTCTCTTAAGAAACTTACAAGCAAATGGAATGCAACAGCCAGCTTTTAAGATTGAGGACTTTTCAAAAAGAAAATTTCAAGGTAAGAAGAAGGAAACTGTAGGCAATATTTAAAATGACCTTTTTTGGAAAGGTTTCTTGTTGCTAAACATTCCTATTATGGTGCATGTGACAGTTTCCAAGTGAATTTTCCCCTTTGTCCTCACAAGAGCTTCTGTGCTCCCTCTCTGAAATCATAAAACAAATGTATTTTTCTTTATAGGCAATTCCTATGTGGCTAAGACTATGATATCATTAGTTGGAACTTGGGAAACTCATTTTCAATTGCACAGGCTTAGATTTCATGAACACCGTGGTAGAGTGAGAAGCCAAGGGTATTTGATTCATGAAATGGTTCTGGATGACAAAAACTCATTGAGATACAGAGATACAGGTAGCTTCGATTACCACAAAAATGGGGAGTCTTCTCTTCCATAAGATATAATTAATATTACCATTTTTTCAAAACCCAAATAAAGCCATATCATCTGAAAAATAGCAAATACATCTATACTTACATTGAAACATATGGGATTGTTCTGATTAATATGGGGAATTTTCTTATAGTAACCAAGAACAGAAGTTTTCTTGAATCCCCAACCTATAACACCATCAAGCACAGCGGTGTGTGCCCAACTGTGGCTTTGGGTAGGTCCTATCTCTGGTCTGATGGAGCCTATAAGAGTCTTTGCAACTTTGAATAGTTTGCTCTCTGCTCTACAAAACACACCTGAGCACTTCTAATGATGGTTTCTTTGGATAGAGGGTTGTAATGCCAACTACTTTTTCTGAGCGGAAGCAAGGAATGAAGCTCAATAATCTCAATGGTAATAATAATGAGTAATAAAAATAATATAATATAAAATAATAATATAAATGAGTAATGCTCACCCTCCTTTCTTAACCTGTGATTCTTAACTCTGATTCTTTGCAACAGGGTTTTATTTTAGTTTTAGGAAAATGAAATTCTTCTGGATGTGACTGAATCAGAGACATACTAAATTTCTGGAGGTTGAGAGAGAAATGGGAGCTGACCTCTGTACCACAGGAGATCATGGTGTGGAGTCTAGAACTTGGGGACATCAGAGCTCTAAGCACTAGTTTCCAGGTGGGTTGGCTCTAAACTGTGAATCTGAACCTCTCTCAAATCACAGAGGAAGCAGTAACCCTCTCAACTTCCTCTGTAACTTTGTAAAGTTTAAGTGCAATTTCACACGCAAACTTTAATTAAATTTCTCATTAACTATAAGCTTATAGGAAATGCGAGGTGAGTTGAAAAAGTGTATTATTAAATTTATATTAAATGTGTAATGAGAAAAGCTCCAGAAATTTGGTTCTTCTCAGAATATGTGCCCAGGGTCTAGAAACATCCATTCATATATGTGAGTCAAGAGGTACTTTCAAAGATTGATATTTTAATTTTAATGCTGATTGCTAAAAATCCTTTCAAATGCATATGTAGCTTTTATTCAATGTGATGTGAAAAGTACCTTGTTACAGGGTGCACTTTCAACCCCCTCACCCCAGTCTTCATTATCCTGCATCTCAGTATCAAGGACCCTCATGTTTGTAACACAAATGCTTGGGATACAATAATATTGGTTGAATGAAGTTGAACTTGACTCATCTGCTTCCTCCTTCAAGATATGCTGTGGTATTACATGACAAGAGCCTGCACACTGCTTGCATGTTAAAGGCATTGATGACAGTGGAGAACAATTGTGGTGGGTTGAAATTATTTCTTATTAAATGCAATTGGCTTCTGGATAGATATCCCCAAGTTGGACCCTTTAATGACATTTGCTTTAGACTTGAGTGAAAGTGGTCTTAAATACAGTCTGTGGGCCTCATCCTTGACTATGGATACTGCACCATCTCCAAACTAGAGAAAAACAGGGGTCTTTCTCAGGGTTTGTGCCAAAGGTGATCAAAGATGGTTCCCCGTGAATTCCACAAGTCCTCCCCCATTTGTTTTGTTTTGTTTTGACATTGGTAGTTTTCACTGACAATTTTCACCACAAATAGGAAGCATTTACTACCTGGTAGATGATCAGAGATGGTTCCCAGTGATTTCCCCAAGTCCCCCCAGCCCCTTTTTTATTTGTTTTGTTTTGACATTAGTAGTTTTCATTTACAATTTTTACCACAAATAGGAAGCATTCACTACCTGGTAGGCCAAGCTTTATATATATATTATTTCACTCGATTCTGACCACAACCCAAGAAGGTTGCTACTATTATCCACACTTTCAAGAGAAGACCAAATCTAGGAACGTTTAAACATGTTCCTCAGAATCACAATCACAAAGCCCCCAGCATTCATAACGTGTGTTCAGAAACAGGTCTCTATGATCTTAAAACTCAAGATTTTGGTATCTTCACTAAACTCTTTTATTCAGTGTCATCAAATTAAAATGGATCCAGAATATTACAGCAAAAGTTTTAAAAGAAAAGTATGATCCAGTCTCTATTGAGGGTCCCCTCTCCCAAACTCCTTCCAAGAATCTTGGGAACCACTCCTTCCCCAGTGGGTCTCTTCTCCTCTCTTTTCTAGTGATTGGGAAGGAGAGAAGGACACAGGAGTAAAACAGCAGTGCAGACAGAGACTGAGGGAGGAAAGGTCACAATCTCTCTGTACACAATTAACTAGAATTCCTACCCAAGTAATCAGAGATAGCAACAAATTTGCCCTTTGAGTTTACAGTCTACATTTCTGGAAAACCAAACTAGAAGAAGTCCCCTCTCTAAGGGCAAGGGTGAAATAAGATGGAAGAACAACATGGAACCCTAGTTTCTTTTTTTTTCTTCTAATCTTCAGGTTTCCTAAGAAACATTTTGGCAGCGTGTGGTGGCACACACCTGTAATCTCAGTACTCTGGAAGCTGAGATAAGAGGATCAGAGATTTGAGGCCAGCCTCAGCAATTTAGCCAGGCCCTCAGAAACTTAGCATGACCCTCTTTCAAAATAAAAAATAAAGCCGGCTAGGGGTAGCTTGGAGGTAGAATGCCCCTGGGTTCAATCCCCAGTACCACAAAAAAAGGAAGGAAGGAAGGAACTTCTGCTCACCTAAGTCAGGGTTGTTGCCTCTTTATAATACATGGAATTGCAAAGTAGTTTTAGCAATTTTACAATAAAAATAATTTTCAATGCAAAATATCCACAACATATTACTCGCTTTGGAATGTCTTCTATTTCAAAGGAACCCCTTCATTGTGTATTATATGTAGAGTCTAAAAGATGGCATGGAAGAGTCTTGTGCATAATAGGATATTTGCAGCAACAGATGGATCAAGTCCTACATCAAGACTAAATTGGTCTCAACCAACGGGCCAGATGATTCATAGCAGAGCAGGTCATTAGGCAGAAGCGGCGATTGTCGAGAACCAGCCTTCTGAACAGAAACCAGCACTATGTCATCCCTTGGGAAACCTCATGTTATCATAGCACATTAAAAGCAAGAATGTGCCTCCACAATAGTTATATGCAAATATCTCATTCTCCTTTAATGTGTTTCATTTGCATTATTCATTTAAAAGCCAAATCTTTTAAGGCTCTAGTTTTAATTACTTTGATCAGAAGATGTAAAAAAAAATTAAACATAATGTGCATCTATCCTGGGACATAATATTTGAGAAATAGAGGTCATTAGAGGCATTATCAGAAGGAAACATTAAAACACTTATCTTGGCTTTTGTTTTTCTCTCCTCTAATGGATACATGGGTGGGATCCACATAATTACAATGGATCAGATCTGAGACAGTGAATTAATTCAGTTATTCTGATCCAGGACAGCTGTCTTCCAGAAACATTGCCTTTGGTTGTCTGGTGCATATTTGTTCCTTGTTAGTTTGATGAAGGGACACATTTAAAGTGGAATTTTCTGGCAGCTTGTAGACTCAGGAACACTGGTAAGGGAGGCAGAGACCCTGTTTTTTACTTCTATCTCCATAGATAACTACAATGGACTTGATTCATTTGATCAACGCTGACATTGTTCGAGTAGAGAGCTTCTTGGCATGGACCATCTGCCTTGGCTGTCTACGCAGATTAAAAAAAAAAAGGGAGCTTGCCAAATCTTTACTGTATGTCAAAACAAAGAAAACCAGTCAACGAGGAAAATTGTCTTAGAGAAACTACTTAGAAGATCGACATTTTACAAAGGCGATCTTGACGTTTAGCAGAGCTCCAAAGGACCAAAATATTGGCGATGACATTATACAAATGCAATATTCAGGGAGATAGTTTGAGACCATTGTTAATATTTCATGTCCAAGTAACTACAGAGTTGAAAAGTAGATCACATTTTTTTTTCCCTCTATGGTCGTTGGAGTCTTTCTGTCTTGAGATTGAGTCCATATTTTTTAGAAAAAATGTTTAAACTATTCTGGCACTCAATAAGACATCTGACATTTTATCATGCTGATTCAAAAGGCATTGGTATTTTGAATTGAGTAAAAAAAAATAAAATAACATGTAAAAGAGCATGCTCTGTGGAGAAACTTACTGAGAAATTAGTGCCGTTTAGTGCAGAACTTCCTTCATGGATAAAGCGATGTGCTCCTTGGTGGTTACCTTCTGTGGATACTTAGATGAGGGCAAGAGAATTGCATGGATAGAGTCGGGGAGCAAACACTGAGAGCCACAGAATGGTGAACCCCTATGAGACTCTCAGGAAGTACTTGCGGTGCAGGAGCATCAACCTCTGGGTGGCCGACAGACCCATCCCTAGGTCTCAGATGACCTCTTGTGTTCATTTCTTCCCCTGCAATTCCAGAACTTGGCAAGAGTGATGTGCTTTTAAACAATGTGACACCCAGAAATTGAGGCACAACTGATGTCTTAACCAGATGATAATTTTAGGGTGAACGTTCTAGGTCAAAAATAGAATAATGTATGCCCTTACGAAAGACTAGAGAGACGGGAACTTTCCACACAATGTGCTTGGATCAGAGGTAGCATTTACTTTGTGTTCCTACAGTGAATTTAACAACCCATGGTTTTTCTTTGATGAAGTCATAAATATTTACTTGAAAACAGAATATTACAGACAGAAGGAGATGACCCCAATTCACATACCACAGTGTATGTGGTCCCATTGGGCGTCTTCCTCTTGATTATATACACAAGCTGGATTCATTCAGGTGATGTAGTCTTTTCCTTCTGGTGCTTGATGTAGTTTGAATGTCCCTCTAACGTGCAGAGTGGAGTAGCCAGCGAAGACAGACTTTTGATGATTCGGAAGCAGGCACTTTCCTAGGAAACTACAGTCTCCTATGCTACACATTCTCTCAGTGACCTGCTTCCACATAGATGGTGGCTTCTAAGCTCAGTGAGGGTCTTAATGGCCTGAGACCCAGTTAGGGCAAAGGGGCAGTTTCTGCTTCCAGATTTTCTAGCTGAAAGGAAAGAAAGAAAGACAGTGAACATTTCAAGTTTGATGGCAGCACACATGAACTGAGTATCTTCTGTATGTGTAAGAACTGTATTGAAGACCTATATATGTATACTTTCACCTGTAATGCCCAGATATAAATTAATCTTTTCAGTCGTTGTGAATATACTTTAGCATTCCTGTACAATACCGGAGAAGAATTGTCTGCTAGTCATCACAGAGATATTATTAATGGTTTCCTTGAGAAAATTTGGTTTTAAACCAAACTCTTTTTCTCTCTCTATCCTTTGCCTTCTTCCTCACTCTGTATCCTCAAATAATTTATGACTTGACCAAACTTTCCAAACAAAAAAATCAATGCCTTTCTTTGCAACAATTTTTATGTTTATTTCTAGATAAAGATATTTTTTTATTTCTTAACCAATTCTCAAAATTGATTTTTTTTCTGGCAGTAACTGATTTAAAGTACATCCCCACCCCATTGTAAAGTTAGCATATATGTCTAGCACTAACATGACATTTTCTCAGGCCCAGGAGCACTTGGCTTGACTTAGGGGAGGGGCGTCGTGGAAATGGGTAAGTCTTGCAACTAACAATTAATAGTTGCTATCACCATTATTGTCATTTTGGTTATGGAGAAAAGGAGATATTTAGATAGTAAGCATAAAGGGATGCAAGATCTTTTCTTTTTAAACTTTATTTGGGAAATTTAAAACTTTAAGATTCAAGAATTCAATGGTAGAAAGAACACTTGTCTATACTCTGTGCAGATGAATCTACTGTTAATGGCTCATTTGCTTTACCATTGGCATTCTCTTTTCTCTCTTTTACACACACACACGCTCACTCACATGCACACAAATACACATTATCTTTTTGAATCATTTGATACTAAGGTGACTCCTTACACCTAAATATTCCAGTATGTATTTCCTAAGAGTAAGGGATAGATTAACATTGTCAGGAGAGGCAGGCCACCATGGGCCAGGAATGTCCCTGCACATCCTTGCTGACTGTGCCCAAAGCTACTCTCTCTGCCCCCTTCGGCAGCTGGTCACACAGGGCTGAGCCATCCAGGTGAGCACAGCATTGGCCACTGTGTGAGTGCTTGCTCCTGGGGCAGACTTAGTGCTTAGTGCTCTCCCAGGTGCTGAGACTTGGGCTCTGGCTCTCTCAACTGTGACAGAACCATTGTGTGCATAGCTGCCATCTGTTCCTGTGGCACTGCCCCACAAGGTTTGGGGGAGGGGAGCCGGCACCTCCATGCTAATGTGTCTGTTGCTTGCCAGGGTCTGGTGACAGAGTTGTGGCAAGGCGACCTGCTTGCTTGCTTAGTCATCACCTTTGGGTCTTGTTATTTTTTGTCATCTTCTAAGAGGTTGAAATTCTTCTCAAACTGGCATAAAGTTTTGGATGACAATATAGGTAACCACTTTTCGGAAGAAAAAAGGCAGGGACATTTGGAAACTGCCTAGGGTTGGTACCAACCATTCTGGCCCAAGTGGTACCGAAATGGGCAGTGAAGGGTTCACCTCTGTCCTACCTCTTGAACACGAATTGGGTCAATGGATGGAGGCTGCGAGGAGAGGGGTGAGATCTAATAAGCTCTATGGTTGCCCCCACTCTCCTGTGGGATGGGGGACTAGGAGAACACTTTGGGCCCCATCAGAGAGGAAACCACAACTGCACCAAGTTTTAAGTCACAACTAGAAACACCTGGAGGGCATTATGTCCCCACAGAGCATATCCATGGTGAGAGGGAAGGAAGGGAGTCCAGGGATGCTGTGATTGACAGGTTGAGATGCTGTTACACACTGGGCTGAGGGTTGAGAAGGTGATGCTCTTATCGGGTCAACAGTAGCACCCAGATCTTCTTACGTGCAATTCTGGGCTTTAAGCCACCGTGAAGATCATTTCATTGAGACAGATTGATGCCCAATGATGAGATTCACCACTCTGGATTTCTGTTTTAATGATCACATTATGGTCAACCCAAACTTTCTTGAGGTCAGTAAAATTGCACGAAATGCCTTGAGAAAGCTATTCAAAGCCTGAGCGATGCTGCTGCTCTAGATTCGATCTGCGCTGGACTCAAACACCTCTCCCTAAGAGCATGACCCATGAGATGTTAGGCTTGTCCTCTCTGCAAGGTAGAAGATGTATTACCTGTTTTGCTAGGAGATCCTGCCCTGGCAGCTGTGCTGATGTGAGGCCATGAGATGCCAGGATAAAGATAGTATTCCCCAAATCAGGCAGCATCTCTACAGCCCCAAACAAAGCCTGGGAGGGGATAAACCAAGCCTCTCCATAGGGACCTAATCGTATGGCCATGTGGATGTTTGGGAAGACATGGGCTCCCATAGGAAGGGACTGATGGCATGGTCATCGAAGACATTCAGATTTCAGACTATGATGGGCCCTGAAAAAGTAGTTTGTGCACACAGATGAAACTCCACGTGCCTCCACAGAACAGATTCCTTTGTGGAGATGAATCTTCTTCTAATGGAGAAGCTAGGAAGCCATTGGGTGCTTCAGAGCAGATTGCTCCCTCAGAACCTCTGACCCTGAAGGAACATAGTGTGGAGGGCACCATGGGGATAAGGAGGAGACTTTAAGTCTCTTTTCAATGTCCCTGATCAAATGACTAAGTACTAGGTTCTCTCGAGGGGCAAGTACCATACATTTAATCAGCCAGATTTGAAACAGAATAAAATGGGGCAGGAAGTAACTGTGGCCATTGGGTGGGGCCGGCTGGACTCCTGCTGTGCACCCCTTTAGCTGTTCCCTTGGCCCACTGTGTAATCTGCACTGATAATTGATGTGTTTGTTCTGGGAATGCTCATGATGTCCCCGGGAGATTCTCCACTCTGCAAGAGCCACTTGTAGAGAGGTGACAGTGGAGCACACGTGTGACAGATAACCACTCTGCTCTTGGTTCTCAACCATGTTTTAAAAAGAAACAATTTAGAATTCTAGGAAGAGAAAAGGAGAACACAGCCTTGATTAAAGACTTAAGTGCAACAAGATTAATGAAAAATGCAGTATCTCAGTATAATAGCTCTGTACATCCAATGAAAGGAGCTAATGGGATCTAGAGACTTATAGTGGATGGTGGATGGTTGTCAACTGAATTTAGTTGACACAGCATAGTGCTAGCTGTTCCATGCTATGGCAGACATTGTGACTAAATGAATCAATTACGCATGGGAGCACCTGCTTGGACTTTGGTCCTGTAATTTTTTAAATCCCTTTTGCCCCCAAAGATGAAGACTGTTCTCATAGCCTAAGCCTCCAAAACATGTTACCCTATTGCTGGACTACTGTTTGCATTCTCTTGCTATTTTGCTACCAACGGGTGGCTCAAAACACAGACCAAGTCTCTCTCTTGTTCTGCAGGTGTGTTGGTCCTTCTACACTCATGATATTATGTTGATAGGCCACAATAAGTTTTGCAGATGCTAAATCACATGAAAGCTCATTAATTCTGGTAAGTCACAGGGATCAGCCACCTAAGTCACAATCCTGGAAACAATGTGGTCTGATCCCAGAGATAGTTAAGAAAGCATTCTTTGCCCTATGGCTCTCCTTCCAGAAAGGAAGCCCGGCACTTGATTAACTATTAAGGTATTACAGGCAATATGTGACATATCTATATATCCATTTTGTTGTTAAATTTGTTGTTGCTGAATTTGCCAAATTTAGCTGGGGCCCTCTGTAGCAGGTGGCATTGAAGTCAGTGCCAGTAGACCACTCATGGGGCACTTTTGAACCACAGGTTTCCTGGAAGGCCATTAGAGATCCCCCTTGAGGTTCTGGATCCCTGCCTCCCTGGCTCCACTGCCTACTTCAAAGGGAGAAGGGACACCTTAAACCCTGTACATGCTGGGAGAAGGGAGCTATTAACACTCTATTTTTTGTGAATTCCAGACCTTCAGTCTGGCAAAATAATCACATGGTCTACCAGAGATAAGCAGCAGCTCTGACTGTCAGCTTGTACTACTGTTGGATTTATCCTTGCCATCCATCTGCTGTGGGATCAGAAGAAACACATGCAGGCCTGCTTGGCCAGAATTTTTCTGATGAATCTGATGTCATCACAGGCAGATCCTGAAAATGAATCCCTCTTGCACAGGTACCAACACTCACACATTCTTGTTCTAATGAAGGCAGCCTTGTTCTAATGAAGTTCATTCCAATTCATGTACTTCCCCTGACACCAGAGAGCCTGTGGGCTCTAACAGGTATGGCTGTCCAGGCTGCAACCACTTGGTGACCCTGCTCATCTGACTTACATCACTAATGTAAGGGTGATCCAAATCATCTTTATCAATGAATGTCCAAGAGGAATAACCTGTTCCCTTTAGTTATATGCTTATATGTGGGAGAGAAGGTGCAGTAGGTAGGGTGTTGCTGCTCATCTTTGACTTCCTGTAATTATTGGCAAGGGTGCCAATCCTTGGGTCACAGTCCCTTTGCTGGGCACCCAGGTATACAGGTTGTTCTACTTGAGGGATCATAGTTTCCTGTTTCCACACAGCAGTGTGAGTACTGTTCCTTGGCACTGGAGCCCACGTTCTAGAGACAGATCTGGAATCTCTCTTTAAATTTAACTACCTTAGCCAATGATAAGAAACAAACCATAAAAATTCAGCAGGTCAGTATGAACTCCCAGATTGTAAATGGATCATTGATTGGCCCTAGACTACATTCTGATCAACAGAGAGGGTTTATAAGGTTGCCAACTGCCCCTTGTATTTGGATTAAGACCAACAGTATGGTGGCAAAATCCATGCATACCATAAGTAATAAAGCTAGATGGTTATCTGAAATAAGACTTACAAGTCCTCTCTGGAACTTATTCAGTTGAGCCTGGAATCCTGGAATGCATGGTTACTGTCAGTATTGCAGATTGATTTAATTCTGTGGGTGGGATTCTGTTGATACTAACCTTAATCCAACTGTTGATTTTGAAATAAATGGTACAGATTTGGTCCTAGTGTTTGTAAGCATGTCTAAACTAAATTGATAATGGGGTGACATAATCATAATCATATGAAAATTTAGTTTCGGCTAAGAATATTCTGTGCTGACAGGTGAATAATTGAGAAATGCACTCCACCAGGCATTACCTGCCCATTCTTGCTGACTGACATGAAGTGGAAGAACTAATTATCTTCTGACCCCCAGATGTTTCTACAGCAAGTCACATAGTCAACTTAGAACCTTCCTTGCCTGACCACGTGAAGACCACAACACGACCAATTGTGATTCTCACTTCTGGGGGAGAGAGGATTGGTTTGTTTACTGCATGCTACAAAAGATGCTGAACCCTTAACTCTGGGCTGCTCAGATTGCAAGTACCATGCTGATGCTCCTGCTGTTTGCTGTGCTGTGAGCAATAAACTCTTTTCTCTGGTCCATTGAGTCACATTGTCTATTTCTGTCACCCACAGAGTTGTGACAAGTCAACCTGCTTTCTTGCTGAAACGTCTCCTTTGGGGTCTTGGAACTCTGCCATTTTCTAAGGCTGGGCTTCTATCCTGGCAATAATCACAGTACAGTTATGCATTTCAGGAGATTCGACATTAGATACAGTACTTAGATACACACATTGAATACACAGATATAATGCAATTCTCTACCATCAGTTTCTATTTTTGTCAGAAGTTTTTAAAACTGTAATATTTCCAGGGAGTCAGCTGTCAAATCCCTTTGGGCTATCTTTTGGCTTATTAAAAAAATGTTTGAAAAGCTTTTAAGCTTCATACTGGAGCTTATTTAAGGCACTTTTAGTCTCTCTCCATATGAAGATTGATGTGTATTTCTTGCATTTTGAAAGCTGGAGGAAATTTAAGGGATTATGTTTTTCGACTTCATCAGTCTGTGGAAGAGACAGAAACCTTGAGAAGGGACGTGCTCAAGTGTATTGGATGGAAACAGCTGGTTTAATATTTTTATTTCATAGCTACCCTCCTCCAGTTCCATTTCCCTTCCTTATTGCTCATGCCATCTAAAGTTGCAACTGAAGCCAATGGCAGAACTGGGTACTTTTGAAGGTGACCAGAATTTCGGTAATAGGCTTCAAAAAATCTCATTCATTATGTGAACCATAAAAACAGATCCTCACACACACTCTTTGGAGTTGATGAGTCATGGACAAAGAGCTCCATGGATCTAGTCATGTAAGAGGGATCTCGTCCCTTCTCTCAAGCCCCATTGCCTCACCAGACATACTGGGATCTTGAGTACTGATGTCCAACTTCAGTAAAGGAGAATTCAAGGAGAGGGAGAATAATCTAGTAGTTCAAAGGATCCAGACTTGATTTGCTTTCTGCGTTCTCCTCCCTTTAATATGGACTTATTTTGTTCCCTATGATAAATCTTTTTCCTAATAAAATAAAGCTTTGGTTCCTTCTATTGTCCACTAAGAGAAACTGGCCCCCCACTGTCTGAATGGAGCAATCAATCAAACCCAGATGATAGTCTTAGTTCTTGAGCAGGCAAAAGAGGCTAAGAAACTCCTGCTTATGAAGAGATCCCTTAAGCAGCCACTGGCATGGGACACCAGGCTCACACAGGTGTCATCAGTGGGGTTGGCACCAGAACCCAGGTTCCCTGGCTATCAATCTTCTGTTCCTTCACAAGAAAATATTGTAATATTCAAACTTTGGTATGCTTCTCACAGTTGAATATAGCTGCCTCTTAAAATAAATGTATTTTCTTCAAAGACATGCTATTCAAAACAAAAGAATATGTCAATTATAAAGCTTGCTCCTAGAAATGTGTAATTTAATTCAATAAAAACATACCCCGAAGCTACATAGACCTTTTTCTTATAATTATAACCAGAAAGTGGCAAGCTTCAAAACAAAGCAAAACAAAAGTGAAAACCCAAACAAAACACAACTTGTTCTATTTTCAGAGAAATGAAGTTTTAACATTTTGTTTGCATATTGAAATGTTTAGACCACTTATTTTACATGAGTGGGAATAAGCACTTAAAAATCAATTCTTGGATGCTGTTTAATGTCTGGAATTATGAGAGATCGCCATTTACTCCAGGGAAACACTGTATTTCAAACAGATTCATAGCTAACAGGGACTGATGGTCTACAGTGGGCTTTTCAAAACTGCTTAGTGAAGTCTTTATTCTGTGAGATGTTATAAGATGTCCCCTGAAAAATTGGGCCTGTGCTCAGATAAATCTGAGAACTTTGGCTTAAAAACCAAAATGTGTATCTACACGGTGCCCTCACAAGACATATGAGCTTTTCAAAGTCTTCAAAATGCTAATACATGGTATTAATCCCCATGACAGAAATAAGATAGACAGTATTTCCTGACATTTGTCTAACGGTATTATTTTTCATGGACTGCATTAATATTTCACTGTAGCCATGTTGTACAAGAACCTGGTGGAGCTAGAAACCTGAAAACCTTAATTCAGATAATCATTCCTCTGATTCCCCAATCATCAGATCTTAACACCTGAATTCTCTCAGTGTTCATGTAGGCAAAATGCTTATGTCTGAACGTGAGAAACTTCTAGTAACAAGGAAATCTCTGTGTTTCAAAGCTTAAAAAGTTCTTTCTAAACTCATCAACTTGTATACTTTAGTTACATACATATTTCTGTATGTCAGTCATACTACAATAGAGGTTCAAAAAAATTCTTTCTTTGGTTGTATGAAATCCTTTCCCTGCACTTTCCGCCCTTTGGCTGGGATCCCTCTAATTAGTGGGATTATATTGGATAAGGCCAATTTCTTATTCGCATTTTTCAGTATGTAGTAACTATCTGGTCCTCTCAGAGTCTTCTATTTCCTAGGTAATCATGTGCAGTTATTTTCTAATACTTTTATTGGTACATTATAGTGATCGTACACACATGCACACAGCACTTAGGTCTGCAGTTATTTTAACTCCCTCCACTCTCTTACTTGCTCATCTCTGAACACCATCTAATTTGCTTATCTCACTCCTAAAGCGTAAGGTCTGAAGTGTGGCTACTATTTCATAGGTTCTGGACACTAGAATTCTGTTGACGTAATCGATCATTCCAAAGGTGTCAATGGTCTATATCATATTGTTTGCCATGCAATAAAATCCCTGTGACTTTCTTTTATCTCTACCATCATTCACATTTTATGTTTCCATAGTTGAATTTTTGGACTAAAAATGTCCTATAGGAACTACTGAATTTTTAGTTTTGGCTTACTTTTCTAGTATGTTTCGTTCCCTATCCTATAATCTAGGTTATTCAGAATTCCTCCATTGGTTTGAGACTAAAGACAAGAGTCAGTTAAAAATTTATAAGCCTACCTCACTGTACCATTTATATTCAGAGCACGATTAAGTACAGTACAGTATTACAGAAATTAATGAGAGTTGTCAAATCTCTTGTTACAAACACTATTGATATTGTGTTTACCTGATTTCCCTGTCCAGTAATTCTTTAAGAAAATAAAATTTGTTAGCAGTCATTAATCTGATCTTGCCTCTTAGAGGCTGTTGGCTTCCTTTCTAAGTGCTCTCAGAATATTTTAATAATAGATCTAGGTTCTGAAAACTATGTGCACAAAGCTAGATACTCTGTGGTTTTCAGTGGCTATAATGTTTCCACTCGTCTCAGGACTCTTATTTCCTTACCTGAGTTTCCCAGGACTCCTCACATCCTTCTTCACTTCAGAGCCTATGATTTGTGTTTCATGAATTGTGTTTTACCCACAAGTTCTCTTAACGTTTTAATATCACAGGAGACCTGACCTCATTCACAGCCTCCCAGAGTTCTCTAACAATATCTTCCCCTTTATTGGCCTTTAATTCTTTCTTAATAATGTTTCAGACTGAAGATCATGTTCTTTGAAAGAGAAGCTTAAAGTATTAAGAGGGTTGAAGAATTGTGCTTTCCTCTTGTCTTCCATTAATTCTGAGCCTCTTTCCTGGCTGGATAGCGCATGGAGGGAAGCTTTCTTTTGAGAAATCAGTGTGATGTTTCAGAGGAGGGTTAGACTGGAATCAGGGCATCTGGGATCTAGCTCCAACCCTCCCAGGCACTACTTTAAGGCATCATGACTAATTTGAACCTTGATGCTTTTTCATCTATTAAATACAGTTCATAGATCAGCAGTTCTCAACTGATCCTTGGTCCCTCCCCCCCCAGGGGACATTTGGCAATGACTGGAGACATTTTGGCTGTCACAGCTGGGGATGGGTTGATGCTATTGGTGAATGCCCTGCAATGTATAGCTGCCCTAAAGCTCACTAGAGCCAAGGTTGAGAAGGTGCAGATTACAACACCTCATGATCTCTTTTGGCACATTATTCCATATTCCATTTCTTTCTCTCTCTCTCTCTCTCTTCTTTCTTTCTTTCTCTCTCTCTCTCTCTCTCTCTCTCTCTTCTTTCTTTCTTTTTTTTTTTTTTTTTTTTTTTTTTTTTTTTTTTTTTTTTTTTTTTTTTTTTTTTTTTTTTTTTTTTTTTTTTTTTTTTTTTTTTTTTTACAAGTGATGTAATTCAGTTTGGGGGCAAAAGGAAAGAGAAGAGATGAAAATAGTGAATAAAGCCACTGGGTGGCTCAGAATGATAGCAGTCGGCTGCCTGACACTTTGTTTGGGTTATTTGGTACTGGGAATTGGACCCAAGGGACATTCTACCTCCAAGCTATACCCCAGCCCTTTCTTTTTCATTTTTTGTTTTGAAACAAGGTCTTGCTAAGTTGTTGAGAATCTTGCTAAGTTGCTGAAGCCGGTTTTAACCTGTGATCCTTCTGTCTCAGCCTCCCAAGTACTGGGATGAAGGCATGCACCACCATGCCCGGCTGCTCGGATAATAGTAGGTCATGCTTACATCAATCCTAAGAATAGTTATTACCATTCTTACAGATGGGGAAATTGAAACCCAGAGAGTTTCAGAAACCTGCCCGAGGATATTCACTGCATCAGTGGTAAAGTCTGGGTGAATAATTGAGCCATCTACTATTCTTATCTAATTGTAACGTTTCCCCCTACCTGCTTAAAATTTTAAATTAAATTTACATATACTGGAATTTATATAAAATATTAATTATTTGACTTTTTGTTTAGTTACAAAAGTTTTCTTCAACTCTATTTGGAAATTAGGTATTTGGAAAGACTTCATTTTCATTTTCTATGTTTAGGAAAAAAAGGCATATATTAAAACAATACATTTCTGGCCTGCAATTTCCCCATTCGAAGGAAGAGGAGGTTTGGACAAGATGGTTTGCAGTGTGCTTTTTTAGCTCCATTATTCTAAGAAATGTGACTGTCATGCATTTGCTTGATGAATCCCATTGCATTTTTTGACATTTAGATATTTATATCTACTTATCCTACAGTTACCTGAAAGTCTATTGTTCCAATGGATTTTTGAAGCGACCAGAAGTTTTTTAGTGGTTAGTCTGTGCTAGCCACACTGCAAGCCTCGTTAGTTGCATTGTAGAATGCTACGAAAGACTGACCCGTGTCCCTTCCATTTCCAAAGAGTAGCTCAAAGAGAGAAGGTTTTTAAGTGGATGTTTTGAATCTGAATGAGCCTATATTTAGTCATATTTTGGGATTTTTGAATATAAAGCTGTCTGAGAAGACATAGAGAAGGAGGATGAACAGCAAGAGATTATTGCTTAGTTGGTAAACTACAGGATGGGATAAATAGATGATTTCATTGTCAAATATAGAGTAGTCATATTCCGTTCCATATCCACTATTCACTGCATTTTCTTGTCAAAATTTAAAAATGAATTTTAATTTTTCTTGATGAAAGTAATCTTATTTCTTAATATCATCTTCCATTGATTGCTTTTCTCTCACATGACTTAGAGGTACCCATTTCAATGCAATAAGAAATCATCTATTTCTTTCCTTTAATTGACTCTGGCATACCATTAGGGACTCTGGTACACACACACACACACACACACACACACACACTATAATAATATAAAAGTATATATAATCTTTTAAATATATTTTCTTAAACTTTATTAAGACCTGATAATGTGAAAAAGTAGAAACAACTCAGCTGGAATTTGAATTTTTTTATATTTCCAGTATTCCTAGGATTTCTGGTGTCTGTATGGAAACAGAATAGTAGGAAGTGACTGATTTCAGATACAAAATGTCTGTAGGTTAGTTCTTTTCCCTTCCTCTCTCCCTTTCTCCCTTCCTTCCTCACTTCCATTTTTCATATTTCGCTCCCCAAATTATGTGAGATAGAAAATAAACGTTGACGTGTTTCAAAATACTAAATCTCAATAAATGAGTTTGTTTTCATCATAGATGGCTATAAAATAGCAATTTGCCACTTAAGTTTAGCCAAATAAGATGACATCTCATTTGAAAGTAGTTTTTTAAAGAAACATATGGCCGGGCGTGGTGGCGCACGCTTGTAATCCCAGTACTTTGGGAGGCAGAGACCGGAGGATCCCGGTTCGCGGCCAGCCTCAGCTCTTGCTCTCTCTCTGTCTGTCTGTCTCTCTCTGTCTTTCTCTCTCTACCTAGTGAGGCCCTTTGCAACTTCGTGAGACCCAGTTTCAAAATAAAGCATAAAAAATAGGGCTGGGGGTGTAGCGCAGAGGTAGAACGCCCCTGCGTTCAATCCCCGGTCCCGCAAAAAAAAAAAAAAAAAAAAAAAAAAGAAACATATGTTGCTATATTTTATGTCACATTAATTGGAACATTATATTTGTTACTCCAATCATTACATTAAACTTCCCTAAAAGATCAGAGATCAGAAATCACACTATCAGTAAAAAACAGACTGGAGGACAGTAGGCATATTGATTAAGAACCTGGGTTATAAAATCCAATTTAAGTTAATCCTTGGCCACTACTTAAACATAGGTTTCTTCAACTATGGAGATTATAATCCACACCTCATATGATTAAATAAGATATACCTTTTCAATTACAAACTGATCAATAGATGTTATTATTATGTTATTTGACTTTATTAGCCAAATATTTTTTAATAATGGACATATTCTCAAACATCAAATTAAACCATATTTTACCTACCCAGATTATAGCTAAGTTATAGAAACATACCAGGTTCTTCTGCTATTTATAAGAATTATTCACTTCTAGACATATATAATGAGGTACACTCATAACATTCAAATACACACACACACACACACACACACACACACAAACAGATGATAGACATCAATTTCCTTTTAAACCAAAGAATTGAAAGAATAGCCATTTTGGTTTCATTCACAAAATATGCATGAATGTGGCACAGTCCTGTAATTTTGTGAGCTATTCTCATTTGAGGCTTTTGTCATAGAATTGAAATCATTTCCTTCCCAAATTAGCTCTTCACAGATGTCTTGAAAAAAACCAAGATCCAGCTTCTGAGAGTGAGGTAGTTGATTTTAAAAATCAGGCTTCTGCTTTTAGTTAGCTGGGGATAATAGTTTTGTAGTTAATTCACATGCAAAGCTTGCCCTAATTTCTTGACCTGCTACTTTGATTGAAATGTCAAGAAAGTGCTTTAGAAATGGTAATCAAAGGGTTTAGGGATGGATTTGCCATATTGATGGAGAAGAATTAGCAGGGCATGCTCTAATGTAGTTTTATTGCTGTTATATTACTTTGTCTGATAAGGCTCACTGATAGATATATTAGACCATTATGATTTTTAAGGCTCCTTTTTTGCATTATTTTGCAAAACTCATGGTTCTCTTAGTGAAAAAATTCATATCAACTCACTTGACTGAAATGATTACCCAGGTTAGAAAACTGTACATTGAGTAGTGTTTGAAGATGAAGTTGCAATTTAAATCAGAATTTTCAATTTTATTAAAAAAACAGATTCTTGGACCCTGTTTCACACAATGAACCATAATTTCTTAGAGGAATTCTTAAGAGTTTACATTTTCTGGAGTTCATAATAAAGTTTGAGAATCTCTGGCCAAGATCATATAATACTAATTTAAAGTGGCATAACACAGGGAAGCAGAGAAAAGCCTGGGGTTGATATTAGAAGCCCGGGGTGCTTTTCTGGTCTCTGCCTCTTAGTGGTTGTTTGATCTTGTATGACCGCTTAACCTCTGTGAGCATTTATTTTCTCCTATTTATCCATCGGGGTTGTTATACTAAACAGATGTGACGGTGCACATGGAAGCACTTTTTAATTCGTACACTATCTTACAAATGTAAGATAACATTTTATTAAGGGCTATATAGTTAGTTTCACTAACTGTTTAAATAATAATCTAACTGATCTAATAGAGTTGTTTCTTTTCCTCTGTCATTTTAAAAATGACATAGATGTCAAAATAGAAAATGTACTACAGAGTGTGGTTGGGATAGAAACCAATCAGGAAGGCTGGTGAGTAGAGAACAGCATTTCAGGTCTGAGTTGGACCTGAATTGATTGGAGTAGACGAGGAAGTGTTCTGAAGCAAAGCACAGTTCAGTAAGACAACAGCAGGATGGTACGGGGGCAGAGAATTCAATTGTACTGAGAGCAGACGGAAAACGAATGCTTATGCCTGAGTCTACCTAATAAAGAGCAAGAAGACGACAGGTTGAACATAAATCAGGCATGGATGGTACAATAGGAGCAGCAAGCAGAGCCCTGGAATGAACAAAGAACACGAGCGACCATCTAGGACGAGACCTCCTCAGGGCACTTGATTAGCTCTCGGTCTTATCAAAACCTCTTGCTAAAAGGAAAATGAGCCCATATGTAACCAAGTTTTTGAAAGGTATGACTTCGGTCAGAACACCAAAAGCTGGGGAGAAGAAAACAGAGAAAGTCTACTGTGAAGCTTTTCCTGTTCCTGAGGGGGAGCCTGAAATCAGGCCAGAGTGTGACTCAGTCTCTGAGCTGGTTGGCAGTTGGCTGCACGAGAAAGAAGTCATTCCCACACTTTCTACATCTGAAATACCATGAGTTGTTCCATCATTCATTCATTCAACAGATCTTTTTGGAGACATGTCTAGGTGGAAAGTGGAGGTGCAAGAAGGAGCAAGACAGACATGTTCCTGCCACAGGCAATGATGGCTCGCTTGTCCCCTGAAGCATCTGTCTTGTGGATTGTTAGCAAAGGGGACATGATTATCCACACCCCATATCCACACCCCTTTGCAATGTGATTGCAGCTCCTCTCAGCAAGAGGTAGAGTTGGCTTTCCCTGATAATCCCACCTTTGAATGTAGGTTGACATGGTGACTTCACCTGTAAAAAGCATGGGAATGACTTTGTGCCTCCTCCTCCTCCTCCTCCTCCTCCTTCTCCTCCTCCTCCTTCTCCTCCTCCTCCTCTTTCATTTGGAAACAGGGTCTTGCTAAGTTCTGAGAGCCTTGCTAGTTGCTGAGGCTGGCTTTGAACCTGTGATCCTCCTGTTTCAGCCTTTCTGCCACTTCTGACCCTGGGACTCAAGAAGCTTTTTTCTTTTTTTCTCTCCCTCAGAACCCATGGCCACTGTGGGAATAAGACTGGGATGACATGCTGGAGAAACGGAATCCCTGTGGAGCCCGCCATGCTAGCTGAGGCCATGCTGCATGGGCCAGCTGACAGCCTGGCTGAAGGCTGACTACGGAGTGGCCCAGCCAAGACTGGACAGGCAGTCTAGGCCAGCCTGGCCCCAATTACTGATCTAAATAAATGGTTGCTTCAAGTCCTACATTTTGGAATGATTTATTACATGGCAAAAGCTATTGGAGATACCCTTAACTATGTAAGTAGGACTTAAAGCTTATTTGGGGCATGGAATTTTCTCATATGGCTTATCAAATTACCTTGATAACTGCCACATCGCCACTTCACTTTGTGCTGTGCGGACATGGCCTCAGTGAACAGCTGTCAGAATACAGACACCCTGGGAAGGTTTGATATTGGATCTCTGATCTGCAGAATATGAGGTTGACTAATGTGTTTGCAACGTGACATATATAATATACTTCTTAGAGAAAATACAAATACACAGAACATAAGCATCTAGAACCTTTACAAACTTGTAACAAGCAGCTGAAAAGTTAATGCAAAGTCAATTAGCTTTGTTTTCTAACATGGTGGCTCATGATGTCAAAGGAATAAACAAAAAACCCACAGCCACCCCAAATATCAGTTTTCTGATTCCCAATTTGTATAACTAATCAAAAAAATCCTATAGACACGTCCATGAAGTCTTTGATTTCTCCTTCAAATCTATGTCGATATATTATTGGAACTATAGCCACAGGCATACATATTGTCCCAGTTGTCTATTCCCTAATGATGACACATCCGTAGAGACTAGTGAAAGGGATCTTTGATTTATCTTGATTTTCAGATATGTCGGGGTATCTTTTCCTCTTTTCCTGGCAGCCTCTCTTTTCTGCCCAGCTCTCCCAGCTGGGCGTTTGGGAACTGGCCAACTCCAGGGCTAATGTGTTTCTACTGTTATCTGACACTGAGCTGCTTCATAGAGGCAGAGAGGAAGATAAGTCCTAATTGGGTGTGTTTTTAAAGCAAACCTTTTAGTTACTTAGAACAGAACTTCTCCAATTAGCTTCCTCCCTCCTCTCTCTGGCTGTGCGAGAGCCTCATGCTAATGTGAAAACTCAGGATTTGGAAGGCAATCAAAAAGGTGGTGTCCAAGCAATTGAAGACAATCACGCTTAACTCAGAGAAATGCTCCACCAGACAGGTTAGGAGCTGTGTTTCCAGGATAATGAGGCCAGGGAGGGTGGCGGAAAGGGTCAGAAGTGACAGGAGGCCCCAGCTGAGGCCCAGGGTACCCTACCAAACAGCCCTACCCTAAACAGCCTGGAAGAGAGAGGGGGTTCAGGGGAGCTCGGAGGGAGGAAGGGCCAATACTTTCTAATGGCCTCCTTTTACTCCAACAGATATATTTTACTCCAGTGCAAAAGGTTTTAATCCTAGCTCAGGGCTGAAAGCTTTGCATTGGCTCCTTTAATATGTTATCCTCGGGTTAGAGAAAATTTAAATCCCCAACTGTTTTAAGTGACTCACAAGATCTTAAAACCACTAAACAGGAGAACCGCTTAGTACAAGGAGCAGGCTTAGAGGTCCTGATGTGGAAGAAGAAAGTTAGAGAAAAGCAGAGTAGAAAACCATTTCTTCCTGGCTTTTATTTCTGAGATGGAATTAGAAGTGAGACAGAATGAATTAATAATTTCCTTGGGCTGGGAGCAGAGCTGCTGTCACTCCGGCATGCTCTCCAGGGGTGCCAGCTGTCTTGTTTGTTGTAGTCTTCTTTCATATTGGGGTGTGAGCATTAATGTTCCCTAAGCTAGAGCCATCTGGGCCATATTATCTAAGTCCTGTGGTCAATTAGAAAGGGGGATCCTGGGCTGGACAGGGTGGCCATAGTGGGGATGTGAGGGCCAGTGAGAGACGGGCAGGTGAAGAGCCATGGAGTGGAGCAGCTGCACCCCGTGGGAGCCAAGGCCTCCCTCTGGCTCCTCGTGACCCAACTTCCTATTCATTTTTATGGAGCCTCTGTCCCCAAGATCCTGCCCCTTGAGTCTAGGAACTTTATCTGAAGTTCAGACCTAAGCACTTAACTTCACTGGCAGTTTGAATTTGAGCTCTGCATAGAAAATTATAAGCACTGTGATTTGGGGATCTTAGCATTGTTAGCTGAAAATTTATTTATTTAAATTAATATTAAGACTTAAGTCATGGGTCGCGTTTTTCAAAGCAGTGACTTAACAAAGTGATAGTAACCTGGAGACAGCTTTCTCTCTTTCCTCCTTCATGGTTTCTTGTATGATTGCAATGTTGTGTGTAAATTTTGAATTTTCTATGGATGCCCCCATCTTGCACTCTCCTGGGCACAGGAATATATGTCCATAATACTGTCCTTCTTCTCAGTATCATTCCCAACTCTTATGATGTTACAAAATTAATTTAATTCTAATAATTAAGTAATATATTTCATATATGCTTGGGAGTTCAGATATCAATGTTTATAAACCAATGGCTAAGCAAGAGTTAGGGCTGGACATTGTTCCTCTTTTCTGCTTTGCTTTGACACTGATTTTCTGCCTTATCTTGTACCTGTGGCCAAGCGGACAAGGCTCTTTATCAACAGAACCACGGCAGGACTGGATTTTCTTATTTTTTTTAGTACTGGGGATTGAACCCAGGGGCATTCTGCCTCCAAGCTACACCCCCAACCCTATTTTATTTTCTATTTTGAAACAGGGTTTCACTAAGTTGCTGAGGCTGCACTCCAAACTTCAATCCTGTCTCAGCCTGCCAACTACTGGGATTACGGGGGGGGGGTGCCACCACCCCAAGCTAGGACTGGATTTTGAGATGTGATAGGGATACTAGAGTGATATCTTTGAAATGCAGGACATTTCTGGGGGAAAATGAGAAGGATTCTAGACCAGCATCACTTCTACATTGTGACAAAGTCATTGATTTTGCATAGAAGAAAGGGCCAGGGAGACAGTGATGCTAGTTGGCATAGCCTTATCCCTAAATGAACATGCACAAGCACATAGAGCACATTTCTATAACCATGCTCCTCTCTGCACCATGGTTACAATTTGCTCCCCCCTCCCTCCATTCTCAGGCTGAACCTCAATCCCCTGGCTGCTGATCCCCATCCAAGGGATTAAAATCTTGGCCTGGTACCAGGTGCTATCATTCTTCTATCATCCCCAGTAGGTACACCTAATTGGAGAAACCGCGTACCTGATGGTTAGTCCTATCCACCGTATTGGCTGTGGAGGGGTGGTCTCTAGTGTTCTGACGGATGCGAGTGGAGTTTTGCTGCTCGATGGTAGAAGAAGTTGGGATGCAGAATTCTCGGAAGCATCGCTTGAAGTTTTCATCCAGAAACGCATACAGGACTGGGTTCAGGCAGCTGTTGGTGTAACCTAGAGCAATGCAGAAGTGCCAAGAGACCGTCTGGAATGTAGTTTCTGGGATCGTAATCAAGGCTTTAATGATGACATAAATGTGAATGGGAGTCCAGCAGACAATGAACACAGCCACCACCACCAGGACCATCCTGGTGATCCTCCGCAGGTTCCTGTCCTTTTCTTTGGAGCCCGAGAGCATGCGGACACTCTTGAGACGCAAGATCATCAACCCGTAACACACGGTGATGATGAGGACAGGCATGATGAAGGCAAAGATGAAAACACAGATCTTCAGCAGGTTCTCCCAGTACCAGGTTGGGTGGGAGAACGTTAGGGTGCAATCTATGGAACCTAGAAGGAAAAGAGTTGTCAGGAAAGATTTGCAGCAACATTCAACTGTATCGTCAGATATTAATATTGCCATTTTGCTCACTAATTTATAGCTTCGTTAAGGCTGTCACTACACAAGTCAGTAAGGAAAGCTTTCAAGAAATTGTGGAAGAAACTCAACTCTGTTGATTTTCAGGGAAAGTTGCTTTTTATTTTTTTTTCTACATTTCTCATTTTGCTGTCCACATAGATCACATGAAGCTTTTCATTCAGTGAACAGTTATGGACTTCTCACTATGAACTAGACACTCTGTGGGAGTCATATTATACATAAAAAACACAATCATTCTCCAAAATTTCTAGGAAGTTCCAGCTAATGGATGTTTTGGGTAGATAGTTCATTATTCTGCTGTAAAGCCTAAAAAGATACATTTGCCATGTAGCCAGCCACTTGAGATTTTTAAGCAAGCCTCCATGTAGTACTCTTTGGGTTGAAGCACTAATTAGTTTTGGGAGAGTGATGTTCATATTTATTCACCATCTTGGTGAAATAAGAACAAAATAATCAGGAACACATAGATTATATTCTCTTTAAAATGTTTAGTGGAACCAGGCATGGTGGCGTATGCTTATAATCCCAGTACTTGGGAGGCTGAGATGGGAGGATCTGGGTTCGCAGCGAGTCTCAGCTACTTAGTAAGGCCCTCTGCAACTTAGTGAGACCCTGTTTCAAAATAAAGAATAAAAAATAGGGCTGGACGTGTATCTCGGAGGTAGAATGCTCCTGGGTTCAATCGCCAGTGCCGCAAAAATAAAATAAAATAAAATAAAATAAAATAAAATAAAATGTTTAGTGGGCTTAAAATAATAGGAAAAGCTTCCTACTCAAATGCATTTCATTAGAAAAAATAATTAAAATTGCAATTTGACAATGGTATTGGACCACTCCATAAATTTGCCTTGGCTCATGACATCACCAACAAATCAAGCTCTAAACACTCGGTGTGTCACTATCATTATGAATTACATTATGATGGGAGACTATACTGCACGAATAAAGGTATAAAACAAAATACAATAAACTCTCTACCCCTTGGCCTGCAACACCACTCACCATGCCTGTGTTTTGTTGTTGCCATGAACATTACAGGCAGACCAATGGCGGAAGAGATGATCCAGTTGCAGACATTGACAATTTTGGCGTTTCGGGGAGTACGGAAATCCAGGGCCTTGACAGGGTGGCAGACTGCGATGTAGCGGTCGACACTCATGGTGCAGAGGGTGAAGATGCTGGTGAACATGTTGTAGTAGTCGATGGAGATCACAATCTTGCAAAGGATGGTTCCAAACGGCCATGTTCCCATTAGGTAATTGACACTCTGGAAAGGCAGGGTGCTGGTGGCTAAGGCATCGGCCAGGGCGAGGTTGAAGATGTAGATATTGGTGGCGGTCTTCATTTTGGTGTATCTAGAAGATGAAGGAGAAGTAGTGGCAGAGACAGCAAAGACACCAGCCTGAAATACAGGTAAGCTTCCAACAGGAAAATTGCATGGATTAATGGGAAGCATTGGAGATTAGAGACAGAATCCTTTCAACGTACTAGCTTGGCTATTTAGAATCATGTGTCTATGGGATGAGTACATAATTTCTCCAGTTATTGATTTTCTTATCTGTAAAATGGCTTTAATAATAGCAGACAGGCTGACTTATTGAAGGCTTTTGTTTGTTTTAATGTGGCCATCATTGGCAGGTGTAATCAACACAGGGAGCTCCCTATCGAGTGGTCAAGGTGGAGATTGGATAATAATTCTAAATATACAAGCGAACATTTTTGATATGTAGATATAGTTAAAATTGTTGAACACTATAATAGTGCAAAAGGATGTGTGTATATGTATTTATATATACACAACGCACATACAAATGCACAGGCCATTAAGGGAGCATAGAAATGTGAGATCTAACAGCACAGACAAAAGAAACAGAACTAGCCAGATGGAAGACATTCTAGAAGTGCACGAGACCAAGTTTAATCTTAAAGTATGTGTAAGAACATGAATCCGACTGTTGGTAGGAACAGGTCATTTCAGTAGAGAATAGTGAGAACTCTAAATAAGGGGTAGAGTGGAAATGGCAGGATGTGTGTATTCAGTACTGCTGAAAGGTAGACTTCTACCAGGGAACTGCAATGGATATGGATGGATGGGTAGGAATATAGAGGCCATTATGTGCAGGGACACGCATACCATGGTGAAAAGATCAGACTTCACCCAGTTGATGAGAGGGAACGTAGGTTTATTTTTTATTTATTTATTTATTTATTTTTTTGTGGTACTGGGGATTGAACCTAGGGGCAGTCTATATCCCAGCTACACCAGCCCTTTTTAAAAATTTTGTTTCAAAACAGTGTTTTGCTAGGATGCTGAGAGTCTTACTACATTGCTGAGGCTGTCCTCGAACCTGCAATCCTCCTGTTTCAGCCTCCCAAATACTGAGATTACAGGCATGCACTACCACCCCTAGCCCTTGTTTTTATTTTTAATAGCTCTATTGAGTTGTAATTGACATA
Source organism: Glis glis (assembly GCA_004027185.1). NCBI lineage: Eukaryota > Metazoa > Chordata > Mammalia > Rodentia > Gliridae > Glis > Glis glis. Next base: position 17,684 of record PVJS01003421.1, on the reverse strand, counting down.
CAATCAATGACACTTGCATAACGTGTACAACTTGATACATTTTGATGCATGTACACACCTGTGAGACATCATAATCAAGACCAGGTATTGGAAAACCATGAGCTGTAGACCTATGGGGCCACACTGCCTCTTTTTATAAATGGTTTATTGGAGCACAGCCACACCTGTTTGTGCCATTTTATCTATAGCTGGTTTGATGTCACAGTGCAGACTTGAGTAGTTGCAACAGAGATCACATGGCCTGAAAAGTATAGATTATTTAGTATCTTGCTTTTTAAAGAAAAAAATTGCTAACCCCTGAAAAAGTTATTGAACATATAAGTCACCCTTGAAGGTTTCCCCATGCAGCTCTTTAATCTTTCTCTCTTGCCCCTCTCTTCCTCAAAACTTACCCCCACTAGCTCTTCGGGAATCACTGACCATGGTATACTTTCTGTCATTAGAGATTAGTTTGTATTTTCTAGAATCATATGCAAAAATTTTTCAGTATGTACTCTTTTTAAAATCTAGCCTCTTTCACTTAGTGTAATTATTCTGAGGTTCATCCATGCTGTCACATGCATTATGAACTCATTCCTTTTTATTACCAAGAACTATTTCATTTTATGGCTTTATCACAATTTCTTTCTCTTTTTTTTTTTTTTTGCGGTACCGGGGATTGAACCCAGGGGCATTCTACCTCCGTGCTATACCCCTGGCCCTATTTTTTTTATACTTTATTTTGAAACCAGGTCTCATGAAGTTGCAGAGGGCCTCACTAGGTAGAGAGAGAGAGAGAGAGAGAGAGAGAGAGAGAGCTGAGGCTGGCCGTGAACCCAGATCCTCCGGTCTCCGCCTCCCATAGTACTGGGATTACAAGCGTGCACCACCACGCCCGGCCACAATTTCTTTAACCATTCATTTAAGAACTCAGTTGCATGCAGTTTTTATCTATTACCTATTTACTATTAGCAACATTTATGCATACAGCTTTATATGGACATATGCTTTTTCCCCTCCTGGCTAAGTTATCTAGGAGTGTTATATGTCTTCAAAGCTTGCAGAAAGTAGACTTTGAGGGTACTAAGGGCTAAGCAGGTACATTTGCAATAATTAATTATATCTGATGGTGGAGGCATATCTTGCAAATATTGAACATCTGTTATTTTTTTACATTCACCATCTATTTGCCCTCATTTAGAAATCATGCTCAGTTTCTTTCGGGGGAGCCTCTCACTCCCCATTCTCTGTCCATGAGCTTTGCCATGCGCTCAGGGCATGAAGGTGTTAAGTGATTGGGGCCACAGTGGATGTTCAGGGATGGTCTCACGTTTCGACTGAGCTGCTGTGGTCTGGATGTGGTTCGTGCCCCATGGGTTCCTGTGTTTGAAGCTCGGTCCCTGGTGTGGTGATGGTAAATGCTGGTGGGATTTTTAAGAGACATGGCCCCAGGGGAGGTAACTGGGTCATTGTGGTTTTGCCTTCAAAAGGAATTAAGGTAGTTCTTAAGGGATCATGGTTAGTTCTTGAGAGAGTTATTTTTTTTTTTTTTTGGTACTGGGGATTGAACCCAGGGGCATTCTACCTCTGAGCTCCACTCCCAGCTCTATTTTTTTTTCTTTATTTTGAAACAGGGTCTCGCTAAGTTGCGGAGGGCCTCACTAAGTAGCTGAGGCTGGCCGCAAACCCCGGTCCTCTGGTCTCAGCCTCCCAAGTACTGGGATTACAAGCGTGCGCCACCATGCCAGGCTGAGAGAGGGTTTTTAAAAAAGAGCAAAACTGGCCCTTTCTGGTGTCTCTATGAGCTTCCTCGGGTCATGTGATCTCTCCCTCTTGCATGCACTCCTGTCATGATGCCATTTGCATGATGTGATGCAGTGAGGGGGTCCTCACCAGACTGGGCACCATGCTGTTTGCAATTTCAGTTTCCAAAACTGCATACAAAATAAGCCTCTTTTTTTTTTTGGCAGTACTGGGGATTGAACCCAGTGGCATTCTACCTTTGGGCTCCACCCCCAGCCCTATTTTTATTCTTTATTTTGAAACAAGGTCTCACTAAGTTGCAGAGGACCTCTCTAAGTAGCTGAGGCTGGCCACGAACCCAGATCCTCTGGTCTCAGTCCCCCAAGGACTGGGATTACAAGCGTGCGCCACCACACCTGACTGCCTCTTTTCTTTATACTTTATCCAGCCTCAGTTATTTTGTCATAGCAATGGAAAATAGACTAATACAAAAGCCAATGAGATTTTGGGGGGAGGGATTCCTAGAGAAAGAGGATATTAGTTTTTTCATGGGGCCCAAATCTTAGATGATATGTGGTATGTAGTTGTTGGAAAAGCCTGTCTGAGAATGAACCTAACCCAGAGGATAAAGATTTGAAAGAACAAGTGAAAATCCCATACTCATAGCCAGGTCTTCCTTGGATTTTCATGTACGTCGTACAATGAGCTCAGTTTAAAGTTCAGCTTGTGCTGTTTTTCAGTCACAGCCACATGACATGAAAAGTGTAAATCATTCAGCCCAAGATGGCAGATGATCAGAAACAATAGTGTGTAGGATCTGTGCATAGACTCCCAAAGTCTGCGATACTGCCCCCCAGGGGACAATGAAATGTTCCAGGGGGATGGTGGTAACCTCAGGTGCAATTAGGGGGTGTTGAATAAAAATAGGGGGTAGTGGAAGCCCAAGGGGGTAGTAATTTCTTTTTATGAAAGGGGGTTCTAAGCTAATAAGTTTGGGAATCTAAGGAACTTGAGGGACTTAGTGTTCCAGGAAAGTGTTTTGTTTTCAGTAAACATCAGGAACTCAAATTATAAAGGAGGATTTCATGAATCTCCCCAGGGCCAATAGGTTAGAATTACTTTCTGACCTCTAAAATTCTGATACTGTATCTCGCCTCAATATTTGCAGAAGTTGCACCGCTGCCCAAAAAGGCTCCCCAATTTTAGATTTGTGGGCTTTTGTTTGTTTGTTTGTTTAGAAGTTTTATTTTCTTAAAGGATTTAATGTGGAAGCCATTTAAATTTAGGAGATAAATCAATGTGTTTAGTGAGGACTATAAATATAGCGAACCTGAAAAGATAATTTAGACAAGACCTTTCAAAGTCCAAAAATAAATAAATAAAACCAAAATTAGAACTGTGATTGTTTTAGAGCTTTAAAAATAATTGTCCCTAATATTTAAGAAGTTTAACATTTTTAAATGTTGTTTATGAGCAGAAGGTTCAAGTACTACAGTGAAATAACATTTGCTAGAGAGACTGCCGATTATGAACTTGTGTGATTTAAAGGTACGCTTGACTGCATTAGTCACATCCTACTGAGAAGGACTTACATTTCACATTTTATCTTTAATAGAGTGTTTTATGTTAAATAATGGGGTTCTTTAAGGTCAGTTTTCTGACTCATCATCCTTCTAACTTTTACTTCAGGCTTATCTGAGTACTAGCTACTTACGGTGTATGCTTATTTCAATTAAAAAAAGTAATTTCCTCCCCCTGAATGAGATGTTTGTAAAACTAAATTAGGTTATGGTCCATCCTGAAAGGAAAATGAGGTCATGCATACATTAATTAGTTTAATTTAGCCATTCTGCAATGCATATATATTTCAAAACATCATATTGTACATGATAAATATATATAATTGTACCTGTTAATTAAAAATAGTAAAAGAATAAAAACTAAAATCCAGTGGTCAGTGGTCATTTTACAGGAACAGTGCTGTTGAGTTTTTCTCAAGTTATCCATAGAGCCTTCCTCTAAAGATGCCCAACATTCTAATCCCAATTACTCATGCTTTGAATCACAGAAACTTATTAGAGGAGGTTCACCAACTTTCTAAATAGGTAAAAGAGAATTATACAAGGCTCAAGGCTTGGGAATTCAGTTGCCTTCGGCTTTAGTCTGAAGAGATGGTCTGATCAGAAAATGATAATGTTACTCAGCAAACAGAAACTTCTCTTCTGCTCTGTTCTGTTGTGGTGGTACGAATGTTGCCCCAGGAAAGTTAAGTGAGCCATGCAGAGTAGCACAAAGTCAGCAAGTGAGCCAAAGAGGTGAGCTGAAGGAAGGATTCTCTTTTCTGTTCAGTTTACTTGAGCAGGTCTGAACTCCTGAATGTTGAACTCCTGATATCCAGAACTCCTGGATATTGAAACACAATCCTTTTTCCATTCTTTGGGCTTACTTCTTTTCCTGTGTCATAAATGTGGTTAGTGGCATACTGGTCAAGGTGAACTGATGGGATATGCGTCATATATGTTCTTGGAGAGTCTTTTCTGAACTCAGGGGCTTCTTGGCATTGACTATGCCTATGGGAGCCCCAGACTTGGGACTTCTGTTCTAAGCAGTGACCCAAGGTATATTTTTTCCTACTTCTCCCATTGAAATTTCCATAGTAAGCGATTCCTTAAATTTGTTCTTGGTGATCGAGTAGCTGTTTTGTTCTATGAACTCCAAAGAATTACTAAGAAATTCATTTTTTAAATTGTGTTCTTCTGAAGACATTCAAAGTTTGACCCATTAGAGTTGCCGTATGGAGGGTCCAGGTACTGTGTGGGGAGAGGCAGTCAAGCCTGTTTTATTTGTAACCCACCAATCTATGTTGCAAATATAACTTCTGCTTGTAAATCTCCATTCCTGTTTGTTTTGTTTTGTTTTTTGGTATTGGGAATTGAACCCATGGGCATTCTGCCTCTGAGTTACACCCCCAGCCCTTTCAAAAATTTAAAAAAATTTGGGAAATATGCACAATGGAATTCTACTCAGCAATAAAGAAGAACAAAATGATATCATTTACAAGAAAATGGAAGGACCTGGAGAGTATTATGTTAAGTGAAATCAGTCAATCACAGAAAGAGAAGTGTCGTATGTTTTCTCTGATATGCTCAAGCTAGGGGATAATGATACAAAAGGGCCTCCAGAGAACGGTGGAGAAGCCTCAGTGGAGTCAGAGAAGGGGTCTAAGGGAAGGGGAAGGGGAAGACTGAAGTTCATTAATGGAATTACTACCATTGACCATGTGTACACATGAGAACATACCAACGTCTATCTCAGTACCCTGTATTGTAGGGGAGGGGAGGCAGGGGTGCACCAAGTGCTGCATGCATGTATGTTACTGTCAACTTGAATTTCATTGTGATATGAGACTATAATGCACCAATAAAAGCACATAAAAATTTTTGGAACAGGGTCCTGCTAAGTTGCTGAGACTGGCCTCAAACTTGGAATGCTCCTGTCTCAGCCTCACAAGTACTAGAAAATACAGGTGTGTGCCACCATGCCTGGCTCTTCATTCTTTTTATGTGGATATTAAACAATTCCTATCCATTCTCCATGCCATTTCCCCAACATTGCTATTTTCCAAAACTTCATTGATTTTGACCAACTTGAGCTAAATGAAGCTACACTGAATAAATGACCTGTGTACACTTGAGATTTACAGACTTTAAAAAATTATTTGAATTATATTGACTCTACCTCAGTTCAGAAATAAAACTGACAAAGGAGAAAAGAGGATAAGTTTTAGAATCCAGTCTGTTGGTTTTATAACATGTCACGCCCCTCACATTCCCCAACTACTTTTGTCTAAGAGTTCACCGCTGGGCCAAACGGGATGTACGGAAGTCTGTCTCCTCTCCTTGCCCTTTTCCTGCCCTTTCATGTTTTTTACCAAATGGAGTGAAGAACGACATGTAATGCAATAAGGACTCAATGAGCCCCTTTCGTATGCTCAGCATTGAACTTGGGAAGCTAATTTTCTTGCGTTGACTTTCATATCCACTTACCCACACATAGAAAAGCCATAGTTTTCATGGAGAAAAATACTCTTTAGGGTCCTTTTTAATTCTCCTGATTAATTGAGTATATCAAATAAAATAAAAGTGCTTATTCTTTATTTCAGATTATTATGTAGTGGAGAAAGTGGTCAAATGAGTACCTATCTGGATTTCTCCATTATTTCCCACTCCATTCTACTATCCCGTGTGTGTGTGTGTGTGTGTGTGTGTGTGAGAGAGAGAGAGAGAGAGAGAGAGAGAGAGAATCTTCTATAATAATAAAAACCAAAAGCAAAGCTAGTGAGTATATTCTTATTTTCTATGAATATACAAAGAGACCTTATATTCATTTGCTGTTTTCTATTATGTTCTCACTAGCCCAGTGAAGAAGACAATAAAGGATTTCTTGCTCTGCTGTAAAAACATTCTAGAATATCTCATTTCTGTTTATTTCAAAGTGATGCCATGCGGCCACTGAGCACATTTCCAGGGAGTTAGTACTAGCAAACAGCGAGGGTACTGGCCTCAGACATCTGAGCCCCACAGAGGGAAAGTGACGACTGCTTGCTAGTTTGCCTCAAAGAAGAAGGCATGTAGAGTCTTCCAGAAACTAAACAAAGAGGCACCATCTTCCAGAAGTCAACGGGCTGCTCTCTGTGTGTCACCAGAGCAGGGTGACCGTCAGTCTTTGGAATTGAGTGTCACTCTCTCCTTATCCACATCCTCTTCACCTTTGTCGTCTCTCCATATCTTCTCTACTTCCTTCCTCCCCATGTTCTCTTATGACAAGTTAGCAGAACAGTATCTTTCAGATAGAGCAGGGGGATGTTTTGCTTTCTTGGAGCAAGGATGAGCATAGAAAATGTAAAGTGAATTACAGATCATATTCTTATGTTTGTATTGCGTGCTGGGAAAAGTCAGAGTAAGCTTTGTGTCCCCTCTGAATAACTGTGTAGACTCTAACAGCATACATTGCTATTGCACTAACTCTCCTGCTAATCTAATGATGTCACTCTCTTTTTGGCTTCTGTTTGCCTATTTTCTTCATTTCTCTTATTCTACTGCATGCATTTTTGTGAGGCTGTTCACATCCTCTTTCTAGATTTGGAAGCTGGGGTGGAAGAAAGGAAAAGCACATGGTCACATGTCAGCACGCCACTCCTCTGGACAGAAGAAAGAACTGACAGGGTGGCCTCTTCCACTGTGATCCAAAGATCCTGCCGCACTGGTTTTGGATTATGCTTTTTGGAAGTGCCTACTTCCTGCTTTATTTAGTTTCTGAAAAATTTTCATCAGGAACATGAATAGCACTTGCCTCATCAGAAGTTTATATGAAACAATCATGTTTTGCTTTTTGATTTCTGCATTCTGTGATATTTATGTATTACAGAAAAACATCACCATGCTATATTCTCTGATGTATATAAACAGTTATAATTGGATGAGATATTTTTATCTGTGAATTTAGGTTTTTGTCTACAAATATATAAAATATTTATTTTTTTTGGACCAAATGACTTTGAAAACAGCATCAGAGCATCCATCTCAGCAGCTAGAGCTTTTGGGTTGATGGATAACAATGTTTTGCTTTTATTCTAAAGACCTGGTTTTTAGGTCTTAGAAATAGCTTTCAGATTTATGATTCTAAAAGAAAGGGAAATATATTTTAGGACCTGAAAGTTTTATACATAAAAAATAATCAAGTATACATTATCAGCATCTTCAAATAATGGAGTATCCCTAGATATTTCTTTAGCATTTAGAGAAATAAACTTTTAAATTTGATAAGGGGACAACTTTTCAATATAATAAAACGATGCCACCAATATCAATACAATTTTTTGGAAAAATATCTACATGGATATCAGAAAACTTTTTTTGAAGATTTTGAAGCCCAAGCATATGTTTCAGATTATAAATTTTTAGAGAGAATGGACTGTCAGTAAAATTTTCTTTTGAACTTAGTACAACAAATATAAGGCTTCACATATACCTTTGGCAATGATAATGTTTTGGTGATGATATAATCAGTCAATATATGTAAAATGTGAACAGTCATAAATGGAAAGCTAAAAGAAATGATGATAGAAGGAAATGATCCATTCAGCACAAACCCCAGCACAAGATGGGCACCAGCTCTGGAATGTGTCAAGGTCATTAATAGCATGTGTTTTGCTGAAGCCCAGGGACCTATCTCTGTACTTGTCTTATTCAATCTCTCTGCAATGTTCAGCAAATTTGTGCACTATAGACTTCGTGGCATCTTTTCCTCTTTTGTCTTCCTCAATACAAACTCAGGGTTCTTGTTAATTCTTTGGTTATTCCTTAGTTCTTCCATTATTGAACTGAATAAAAGAATAAAGATTTTGGCCACCTTATTTTATCATGGCAATATCAAACATTTTTTTTTCTTATGGAACCAGCAACTTTTGATGTAAAAATGAAGAGGGAATATTACTTTTTGTCTTTCCAAGCCATAGTCAAATTAAAATAAAATTAACAAAAAAACCCCAACAACCAACTTTGGTCATAGAAAGTCATAGAATGATGAGAGGGAAGGTCCTAAAGAGATGTTGGAGACCATATTGCCTAACCACTTTGCCTCATGGCGAAGGACCTGGGACACGGAGAGTACTTGTGGCTCTTCTTTACCCCCCATTTCTCTAGACTCCATCTAAAGCTGAGGCATGCTTTCTATACTCTACTGTGAGCCATGTCTATTTCTGCGAGTGCTTCCCTGATAATGTAAAAGAGCTCATCCCAGAAAACTCTGCCCACTGTCTAGCTAAATCAAGACAAGTTGCAAAGCATTTTTATCTTCTTTTCAAAGATGGCTATACTGAGAGCATCCTGGAAACCTTGAGACAGTCTCTCACTATGGGATATGCACAGTGGAAGAACAATTAAGGAGGAAGTATGTGAAGGGAAGAGAAGAGGACACAGGTTAAAGCTCTGATAAAGGTAGAGAAACGAAGGGATAGCCAGAGAATTGGGTTGGGAAATCCAGAGTTGGGGTTAAGGGAGCTGAGAAAGGAAAGAGTATCATGAAGTCTATTGTGGTCAAATTTGCTCAATGCTGCAGAGAGATTGAGTAAAACAAATACTTAGACATGTCCTGTGGCCTCAGCACGATGCACATCCTTAGTAATCTTGATAAGTTCTATGGGGTGGTAGGGTTAGCTGATAAAGAGATGTGAGTTAAGAAGTACATGTGGAATGAGGACCCCGCAGCAGGTGCTGTAGAATTCTCTTTTGAGATATTTTGGTATGATGAGGGACAGAGAAGAGTGTAACTTCAAGGAAGCTTTTTATTTTTATAAGGCATGATTTGATATACTAGAGAATGCATATGTGCTATTGAGTAATGTTGTAGTAATGAAACTATTATGGGTGATGGCAGGGAGAAACGGAAGGAGATGGGATTCAGAGTACAAGTGGTGGGAGTGGCTGCTCATTGTTGATTATCACTGGCAAGAAGACTAAAATATGGGTCACGATACAGAAAAGTTGTACAGATTTCTTGAGGACTTTTCTTTGCCTGCGTGTGTATGGATAGCTAGATGACAGATGATAGATAGATAGATAGATAGATAGATGGATAGAAAGCCCTCTCTTGATCCCATTATCTATTTTGTGATTTCCAGTTCTGTTTTTTTTCCCAGCAGTTTCTAGAAAGAATCCATACTCATTCTCTTAAGTTCCATTGGGTAGCCACACAATAGACATTAGTCAAATAAATAAATGAAGTAAAACCCTGGAGCGTCAATGAAAGGAGATGATAGAGAAAGGAAGGTGGGAGGGCGTCTAGAAGAGAGGAGAGCAAGAAAATAACTTTAGCAAAAAAATGTTTACGTGAAAGTATTAAGGGTTCATTTGAGGTTTGTAGTTTAGAAAACTAGTGGTTGGAATGACAAATTTGCTCAGTTTTGAGGGGAATATCAGAACAGGATCTGGAAAGGAAGAGGTACTGGACAGAAAGGTAATAATTCTCATGGGACAGATTTTGGAGTTATCAGTAATGATGAGTTCTCAGGTTGACTGTGGAAAGTTGGGCCAATATTTAGCTAGAATAAAATATCACCAGTGATCCCAGTTCAAAGACTACTTCTTTCTTGATGCCTCTTGATACTTCCCAGATACTTTCTGGACAGTTCTATTAACTACTGCTGCTGTCACTCACAGTACTGGTGTCTTTGCATTTGTTCTAATTCTTGTTCCTTTTCTTCTTTCTTCTCTTCCTCTTCCTCCTTCTGCTTTTCTTCCTCCAGTTCATATGTTTTGCACTTTAGTTATGTATGTGTATCTCCTTTATCACACGTGATTCTTGAAAAACAAATATTGCATCATTTGCCTTTTTCAATATTAAAATCAATTTTAATTTATGATACAAATTATATATAAGGTTTCAGATAAAACTAAAAGCTCCTTTCAGCCCCAAGTCCAATATCATATGACTCTTTTTCTTCAATCACATATACAAACACACACACACTCTCTCTCTCTCTCTGTATGAATTTGGATACATTAATTTGAAATAATTATAAACATATGTACTCTTAGAAAATATGCAGTGCTGCATAGTTAATTCTCTTTACTCAAATACTAGAATATGTCTAAGTTTGTGTATTATTCTTGCTGGTTGGCATTTATGTTGTTTATATTCTTGAAAGTATTAACAATGCTGAGATGGATGTTGCTGTGTCTGTCGCTGGGTGCTTCTGGGAAAGCTTTCTCTGGTCTGTCTTTAGATCTCAGAGGATGCACATTTTCTGCTCAGAGAGGCCTGCTCAATTCACCCAACAAAGGGGCTGTATTCCCACCTGCAGCACATGATAGTTTTTGGTTCCTGTATTCTCCCAATATTTGATGTTAAAAAACATTGAAATATCTTCCAGTCTTATGAGTGACATGTAATATGTCATTATTGATTTAATCAACACTTGACTGATTACTCTAGGGGCCAGAACTAATTTCATGTTCAATTGTGCTTCCTTTTCCATGAATTCATTTTCATATTGGACTATTTTTATTGGGATATCTTTTTCTTATTGATTGTAAGAGATTAACATTTACACTATAAATATTTACTCTAAGACTGTTCTATTTACTTAACTTATGCTAATTTTTTATCCCTTAGAAACATTACATTTTAACTTCCTATTGTGTGTGTGTGTATGTGTGCACTCATGCTTTTCATAATGATCTTCCTTATTCTGAGGTTATTAAAAAATGAGCTCTTCAAGTCAATGTTCTTGGACTCAGTCTTCACTGCCCCTGCTCGTGCAGGCTGCCTGGAGACAGGGTTGGATTCTGTTTCTGAGCCTTGAGCCCCACACAGTTTTTAATAGGAATGGAGGATGAGGTGGGCTTGAGAAGACATGATCTACTGTTGGATAACCATCTGACCTTGACTGCCTTCTAATCCTCTGCTAGCCTCCCAGGTCCAGTGTAGGACCAGTGCCCCAAGCATGTTTAGCTCCCTAAAAGTTATCAGAGCTTCTCCCATTTCAGATAAACTGAAACCCTGAATGAATAGCAGGGAATGAGAACAGACAATGCAAGGCGCAGGCTCTGGAGGCCACCTGACATTCTGCTGAGATGGATGTACACACAGCGAGCCGCCATGCCAGTCCACTCTTGTGCATCTTCAGTCTGCATCCCAGACAGATGCAGCCATGTTCATTGTGAAACTGGACCCCTCCCCTATTGTCAGAGGAGGAGATGAGATGGTATATATTGGTAGCAAGAGTGAGCAATCATGAGAAAGAAAAGGAACCCCCAGCACCTTTTGGGGAGGTAGCTTAGCTACTGACAGGCAGGCTGTGGCATTCCTTTGTGGAACAAAATTCCATAGAGTATCAACATCAGAGGGGGAGTCCTCACCACCATGTTGCAAAAAGATAAAAACAAGGTGACTTAATAAGCATGCCTGCAACAGAGATGAAACAACAGTCACCCACGACTAGAAACACACGAACAGCTCCCTCTCCTGATTAAAGAGAAGTGCCCCTCCTTCCCAGTCAATGACAGCTCCAGCCCCCCTCTCTGATTTATGCCTTGTGATAGTTAATCTAATTTGTCAACTTGACCAGATCATGACACACTCAAGATCATGTGACTTTGAGTGTGTAACAGCAAGATTAAACAGAAAGTCCTGCCCTAAATGTAGGCAGCAGGGTTCTGATAGATGCAGGACTTAGATAAAAAGGAGAAAGCCACATAGAGGCGCGCTACTCTTTCCCAAGAAAATGCATCTGCTCTCGTTTGAGATCGTTGGCCTCCAACTTCGCCGTTTCTCTGAAGAGCTTCTTGATCTTCTGCTCTCGTCTGAGATCGTCGGCCTCCAACTTCACCGTTTCTCTGAAGAGCTTCTTGATCTTCTGCTCTCATCTGAGATCTTCGGCCTCCAGCCCTTTGAACTGAAACTTCACCATCATTTCTCCGAAGAGCTCTTAGACCGCTCGACCAGCTACTGGTTCCTCTGACTCTCCAAGTGCGGTTGGAACTCGGGACTACATTGTAAGCTGATCTGATAAATCCCTTTTTCCATATACTCATTCTGTGAATTCTGTTACTCTAGTGAACCCTGACCAATACATGCCTCCTAGATAAAAATTATTCAGAGCCATTCACTAAGTTACTCTCATTTTGGCACAGCACCAGATTGACCTTTGCTTCCTTGCATCGTCTTCCAAATCATAAAACATAACCAAATTTGGTGTTCTATTTGCCTTGCTGCAGCAAGCTCAATAAACAATTTGTGTGTGTATGTTAAATACGTATACATATACACATATATGTAGTAAACATACATATCAACATATATGTATAAAGATATAAAGATACACACATATGTAGTAATGGATATCACTACAGGTCTATTCCATATATGCACATATATACATATATAACATGCATGTGTATGTCATACATAGTAATATATACACATAACACATACATGCAGTTACATAAACATATATATGTAGTAATATATACATATAACACATGCATATGTAGTTAAATAAACACACATATGTGTAGTAATATGTATGTTATTACATATAAGACATACATGTATATGTAGTAACATATACATTACTGCAGGCCTATTCCTGGTGGGTTTTGGCTGGTGAGTGTTGGTGGTAGAGTGTAGCACTTGGAGAAAACAATGAATATCAGAAGGTTGTATCAGCACCAGCAGGCCAGAGAATTCAGCAGCCGAAGGGAGCTCTGGGAACTTTCCAATGATACTCATAGATAGGTACGGCCACTTAGGGGCATCGTAGCTCCAGAAGCTGCTGAACCACAGGCATCTTGGCATACATCCCATCCACTGTTGATCTGTAGCAGGCAAAACCCATTCCGGGTGGACCTGGATAGTTATATAAAAGCTAGTATTGTGTACCGTGTCACCTTTATTCAGAGATGCCCCCCTCTTTCAGAGCAGATGGCCTGTGCTGTGCCTGCAGATCCTCCTCAGGCTCTGGGTTTTCCTCATGGTGCATTCCACCCCTTCAAGTACTAGCGGATCATGTGTTAGTTCTAGAAGAACACTCCTACTTGCTCAATTATGATCAACAGATTCCTATTTACACTGGGCACTTTCAGTATCTTCTGGGGATATTTTGCAGGTTGCAATGACTATCCAATGTTTCACCGAATTAGAAATTTAAACATTAGGAGATTAAAGAACAAAAATCTACCTTTTAGGGTAGAAACCTTCCTGGAGATGCCCAGGTCATATCTTAAGATCAAGGCCAACCCCATTGAAGTGTTATGAACCCATGGACAGTGAGGAACAAAAACTACCTTGATTCTGTTAGTTTCCTCTAATTTAGTTTCTCAAAGAAATTAGGAATAAAACAGTCTGGCATGCATAGGCTAGTAGGAAGAACATTGGGTTTGAAATGAGAATACATAGATTTGAATACTGTGTCTGCAGCCTTATTAGCCAAGTGGCTGAGTCTCAATTTTCATAACCACAAAGAGGTGATTATATTGCCACTAAAAATTACAACTAAAAGATATTAAATGATAATGGAGACAGATGCTACTTTTTGAGCATTATATCATAGCCAACATTTATTGAGTGCTTACTTTATGGTAGGCATTGCTCTAAAGAGCTTATTTAGATTTTCTTAATCTCCATAGCAAATTTATGAGGTACATATTATCACTTTTTTGTAGATGAATAAACTAAGGTTCATGGAGGCTAAATAACTTGCTCAGGAATAATGGTGGCAAGGAGTCTGAGCAGATGGCTGAGTAGGAAGCAGGGGGAATCTGTCTCCCCCACTTTGATAACAATTATACTGGCATAATCTGTCTGATGTAAATATTTTGGAACTTTGGAGTATATTGAAGGCTTGTAACTTCCAGAGGAACATTTGAATGGTTAACTGCAGCTAATTTTGGTCAATTTCAGTTCTGAACTGATAGCGGCTTCCCAACGCCCACCCTCAGTCTGGCAGCAGGCAGTGCATGAGCTGCAGGAGTAGCTTGCACATCACTTGTGAGAGCCAGGGTGGGCAGTCACAGCCCTGTCCTCCAATATTTGTGATGCACGTTCCAATTACTGACTCCTGCCTCTGATCACAGAGGTGCAGGCACAGGCAGGCATTGTTGTACTCCCCCCCCTAAATATTGTCAATTCCTTCTCCTACTATGGAAGCAACTTCCAGGGGATTTATAGGCCAAGGCTTGCCCCCCCCCAACACAAACACAACTATATCCATTTTTATTTTTTATCCCCCTTTTGGGAGCTATACATTTAGAATTAGGATATTCAAAAACAACTGTATATACAGAGGACATAAGAAAGTCACAATATATACCCAGGGAAAGGTATAGACTCAGAAAAGCCTGAAAAGACCCTGAGTTTACAACTCAGGCTGATCCTTGGCATAGGGACAACCTACAAGAATTAACGCCGAAACAAAATTATAGTGGTGCATGTATATTCATGTTTGTAGCAGCACAATTCACAATAGCCAAATTATGGAACCAACCTAGGTGTCCATCAATAGATGAATGGATTACAAAAATATGGTATATATACATACAATGGAATTCTATCAGCAATAAAGAAGAACAAAATTATGTCATTTGCAGGAAAATGGATGGACCTGGAGAATATTATGTTTACTGAGATTGGCCAGTCACAGAAAGTGAAGGGCCATATGTTTTCTCTTCTATGCAGAAGCTAGGGAGTAATCAGGATATAAGAGGGACTTCAGATAATGGAGGAGAAACTCCAGTGGAGCAAGGGAGGTGGTTTTGGGGAGGGTGGTATGGGAAGGAGGGAAAATCAATGAAGGAAACACTGTCACCAATGCCAGTCTCAACATCATATATGTGGAAGGGGAGGGAGCAGGGAGGGAGTTGGAGAGGGGGAACTCACCAAGACTGTGTGCATGTATGTCCCTATTACTCTGAACTACATAATGATGTGAGACTACAATGCACCAATAAAAGTATTTTTTTAAAAAAGGGCTGGGGGTGTAGCTCAGAGGTAGAATGCCACAAAAATAAAATAAAATAAAATAAATGATGGCTAACCCTGGGGAAAGGAGAGAATATGATTTCCAGAGTTACCATATTATCACACTTAAATCAGATTTATTTTCAACAAAAAGTCACAAAGTATACAAAGAAACAGGTAAGTATGGCCTATTCAAAGAAAAACAAAAGAAAAAAATAAAAGAGAGGAACTGTCACTGAGAAGGACCAGACAACAGACTATTTGAAAAAATGTAACAACTGTCTTAAAGATTCTCAAAGAACTCAAGAAAGATGTGGACAAAGTCAAGAAAACAGTGCATAAACAAGATGGAAATATCAACATAGAGATAGAAAATCTAAAGAAAACCAGAAGGAAATTGTAGAGCTGAAAGTTATAATGATTGAAATAAAAAATTTACTAGTGGGATTCAAGGGCAGACTTAAGTAGGCAGGTAAATCAGAGAACTTGAAGATAAGATCCAGGAAGCTAATGACTCTTAGGTAGAATTAACTCAAAGAGACCCATCTTGGGACCCATAAACTGTCAAAAGACAAAGACAAAGAGAATTTTGAAAGCATCAAGAGAGAAGAAATTTGTCACATGTAAGGAATTCTCAGTGAGATTATCAGCAGAATTCTCATCAGAAGCTTTGGAAGCCAGAAGGCAGTGGGGTTGGCTCATTCAAATTACCAAAAGAAAAAAAAAGTCATCTAGAAATCCTATATCTAGGAAAACTCTCCTAAAAAAGTGGGGGAGAAATTAAGACATTCCTAGACAAACAAAAGCCCAGAGAGCTTGTTAACCCCAGATCTTCCCTGCAAGAAATTCTACAGTCTTTCAAGTTGAAACAATAGACAGTAACTTGAGGCCAGGTGAAGAAGAAGATCTCAGCAAAGGTAAATACACAGGCACATATGAAAGCTAGTATTTTTATAACAATAGTTTGTAACTCCATTTTTGTTTTCTGCATGAGTTAAGGACTGAGGTATTAAAAATTACTAGTCTAAAAACAAGTATTATTGAAACATTGTTTTGCAACTGCACATTTTGCCTTCTACACAATTTAAGAGACTAATGCATTAGAGAAACTTATTATTACAAAGAAGTAAAAATTCTGAATAGATTGATAACTAGTAAGAGATTAAATCAGTAATAAAAAATTCTTTCAATAAGGAAAAACCCTAGACCTAATGGTCTCATTGGTGAATTGTATAAATCATCTAAAGAAGACCTAATACCAAATACTTCCCAGGTATTCTAAAATATTGAAGAGGAGAGAACACTTCTTAGCTCATTCTATAGGGCCAGCATAGCTGGGACTCTGAGACAAAGATGCTACAAGAAAAGAAAACTCAATATTCCTGTGAAAATTGATGCAAAGATTTTCTATAATATGATATCAAATTGAATTCTGCAACATATTAAAAGGAGTAGACATAGAGATCAAGTGTAGTTTATTCCTGGAATGCAAGGATGGTTCAGTATATGAGAACTGGTTAACATAACATTACAATAACAGGATGAAGGGGAAAAAATGATAACTTCAATTGATGCAGAAAAAAGCATTTAAAGTTAACACCATTTTATTATAAAAACATTCAATAAAATAGGAATAGGACACTTTATATCAACATATTGAAGTTGTTTATGAAAAACTCATAGCAAACATACTTAGTGGTGAAAGCTATCCCTCTAAAGTCAGGAACATAATATGGGTAGTCATAGCCAGAGCAAATGAAGGAATAAAATGTGTCTGAAGTAAAAAGAAGCAAAATGACGTCTGTTTACACATGCTATCATCTAATAGAAACTCCTAAATATCCCACAAAAAGCCTGTTAGAGCTAATAAACACATTCAGAAAAGTAGTAGGCTACAAAGTCAACATGTAAAAGCCAGCTGCATTTCTGTGCTGTAACAATAAACAATTTAAAAAGGAAATTAGGAAAACAGTTCCATTGACAACAGCATTGAAAATAATACAGCTTAGGAATTAAGCGTGAAAGACTTGTACCATGAAAACTAGAAAACATTGTTGAAACACATAAACAAGTGGGAGGACATCTCATGCTCATGGATTGGACATATAATATCATTAAGATGTCAATACTACCCAAAGGCATCTACAGATTCAATACAATCCTTATCCAAATTTTAATGAAGTTTTTTGCAGAGTAGACAAGTTATATCTAAAATTTATATGGAATCTTGAGGAATTCACATGAAATTTCAAGGCACCTAGCATACCCCAAACAATATTGACAAAGAATTAGGCTGGTAGACTCATACTTTCTTTTTTTTTTTTTTGTGGTACCTGGGATTGAACGCAGGGGCGTTCTACCTCCGCGCTACGCCCCCGGCCCTATTTTTTATACTTTATTTTGAAACTGGGTCTCACGAAGTTGCGGAGGGCCTCGCTAAGGAG
>PVJS01003420.1:5000-75817 GCA_004027185.1 Glis glis | reverse complement strand
TTTGCGGTACCGGGGATTGAACGCAGGGGTGTTCTACCTCCACGCTACGCCCCCGGCCCTATTTTTTATACTTTATTTTTGAAACCGGGTCTAATGAAGTTGCGGAGGGCCTCACTAAGGTGAGAGAGAGAGAGAGAGAGAGAGAGAGAGACAAGGAGAGAGAGCGAGAGAGCTGAGGCTGGCCACGAACCCGGATCCTCCGGTCTCCGCCTCCCAAAGTACTGGGATTACAAGCGTGCGCCACCACGCCCGGCTTAGATATGTATATCTTCTATCTGACCCTAATAAATATGGAGGAATTATTAAGTACGGAGGAATAGCCTTGAGGGGCTTGAGCACTGAGTTCAAGATACATGCAAAATAATCACCAAAGATTTTCCAAAAGAACTCTGCCATTGTTGGGGCCCTACCAGAAATATGTGGGATCCTATTTCAACTCCCAAAGACTTCAAATGATAATTTCTGATTTACATCGGTTTTTTTTTTGCTGAAAACTATAAATATTATAGGCTATAACATTTAATAAAAGTTTCTTTATTTTTTGCGGTACCGGGGATTGAACGCAGGGGCGTTCTACCTCTGCGCTACACCCCCGGCCCTATTTTTTTATACTTTATTTTGAAACTGGGTCTCACGAAGTTGCGGAGGGCCTCACTAGGTAGAGACAGAGAGAGAGAGAGAGAGACAGAGAGACAGAGAGAGACAGAGAGAGACAGAGAGAGAGACAGGGAGAGAGAGAGAGCTGAGGCTGGCCACGAACCCGGATCCTCCAGTCTCTGCCTCCCAAAGTACTGGGATTACAAGCGTGCGCCACCACACCCGGCTAAAAGTTTCTTAAAATCATAAATGTATATCAACTTTAAACATCCAATTCCATAGGAAATAAATGTCTCATCTAATCTGTTTTTTAGTTCAAAGAACTTTGGGAGGGTTTTAACAATATCTTTTTGATTTCTTGTGGAGAGTGTTATAAATTTCTCCGGGTTTAGGCAACGGAGGTGTGCTGACAACATGGCTGCACTTTTCGTGGCACATCCTGTGATTAAAAAGCAGCCCGGCACAGGCAGCCACGGCCTGGTAACCTTTTAACATCGAGAGGAAAAAAACTGAACACAACATGGATGTCGGTTTCCGAGTGGAGAAGTGCAAACTGGTGAGCGGACCTGAAATGCCATTTGCTCATCCTGACAGTTAACCTTCCTGCTCATCTGAGCCTTTAAGTAGGCTGCGATCAATAATGCTAATCAGCAGAGATCAAACATCTTCCCCCAAATTGAACTGAAGTCCTATCTGTAAAAGGCCATAGCAGTAGGAAGTATGCTTTGGAAGGAAAGACATGATGTGGTCATAAAACTCTCAGAGCTTTCTTGAAATAAGCTTCCTACCTGTAAAGCAGACGGGGCACTTGAAGGTGCCTCCCATCCCTTCGAAGCTGTGCTCTATCAGGTGGCACTGGAGTTTGGCAGGGGAGTCGAAGGTCTGGCTGCAGAGCTTGCACTCGTGGTTCAGTCCTTCGTCTGTGAAGAAATATGCAGGAACAGAGAAGGTGAAGCCATCACACCTTTAATAGACTGCTGAATTAACTATAATTGCATACATTAAACTGTTCCTATCACCTAATATGTAGCAGCAGATATGGTTTCTGGTTAATTCACATTATTTATGAGTTTTTATCAATTTAAAATATTTCTGGAATTTAAAATGCAAAGATAATCAGAAGTCAGATTTTATCTTAGGTCTAATATATTTTATTAAGCTTTTAAAGTATAATTTGTATATCAATAATAAGGTACCTAGTTTAATTATCATGATTTTATGGACTCTGTATTTCCAAAGTCCTAAAATAAAGGTCCAATAGAAAAATGAATAGCTTCTTCCTCACTGCCTCTTCTCTAGTTTATCTAGAACATTCTAGAAGCTTCTGTTCCTAACCATAAGGCTTTCAGTGGTATTCCCATTGACAAAGAGTTTCTTTTTCTAGTTCCAAGATTGTCTGGCAGATCTAAAATATTATTTAGGCTTTTAGTACCTTGTTAGTGCTCTTTTCTCTGATTTTTATTCCTGTCCCCCATATTCTTCCGTTAATTGTTCCCTTTTTTTGTAATTTGAATTTTGCTCCCAGATCCACTCTGCCTATCCTTTCCAAAGCATTCTATGAGATCTAGGCTCTCTTTTGACTAGTCCTGGATTTTTCTTCGATGGCAACAAGATGGCATAAATATATTTTGATGACCTAACAGTTGCTGTATAAAGTGAAAAGTTTGCATTATAGAGAGAAACCACTACTTTTATGTTGCCTTTTCCCTCATTGTTTATAAAATTAAAAACCCAAGTATTATCCTACCTTGTCTCAACTTGTAGTTGTAAGAAATGGAACTCAGAAGCATTAGCAACCTGGCAAATAGTTCTTTAGTGTTTACTGTGTTTTAGACATTGTTGTTCTGCCTGCTTACAGATGATAATAGATTTAATCTCACCACAACCCTATGAAGAATACAATTATCAGTCCTATTTTACAGATGAGAAAAACAAGGCCCAGAGAGTTTAGTTCACTTTTCTCTGAGTCAGAAGAGCTAATAATTGGAGCAGCCAGAACTTAAACCCAGGCAAATTGGCCTCAGGGTCCAGGACCTTAATAGACAGGCTTCAGAAATACACATGGTGCTTCCAAGACTACTTGTGAGAAAGAGGAAGAGGTTGTACTTTAACCTAGTTGTTATCAAGTTATACTTTTGTATTCACTTGTTTGCAATAATTAAAAATACGCCCTAGGGACATCTGTGTCAGATACCCTATGTCTAGGCAATGCAAGACATACTCAGGCTGTGAGAGTAACAGGTGTAAACTCTGCAGTTATTTCCTTCCATTCAAAGACAACATGCCTGTGTAAGTCCTTCAGCAGTTGATATTATTGGCAATACAAAAGCCCAATTACAAAGTGAGTTATTATTAGCTAACTAGAAGTAAAATCACTCTATTTGTATTCCTAATCTTTCTTCTCACACAAGTATGAGCCTTTAGAAGCATAGGATTTGAATTTGTAAGAAGAGAAGCAAAGCACTAATTAAGCCACCCAGTACTGTCTACATTTCACTAGAGATAAAAACCTACTCTGTATTTGGGTGGCAGAGTAAATTCCTTGATTATAATTATGTAAGAGGAAGTTTAATTGTGTCTACTGACATGACAAGGGGTTATACAAAAAGCTTTAGGGATTATATAAGATCAAGCATCTTTTTTTATCTGTTCTTTTCTTTTTTTCTTAAATCCCAAAGTCACCAAAAATTTTCCAAATTTTAGTCATTAAGAAATACAAGAAACAGTATTTATTGTACTGACTGGATCAGCAAGTGAATCATCAGGAATACTTGCCAAATTTAGAAGTTTCCTCAGTGCTACATACATTCATTTTAAATAGCAAGAAGGTAGCTAAGAGTCTTAATATAATTTTAAAATTGTTTTATTCTTATGCTGTACCCCATAAAATATACACTGTTCTTTCTTTCTTCTTCTTCTTCTTTTTTTTTTTTTGTGTGGTACTGGGGATTGAACCCAGAGGCATTCTACCTCCAAGCTATAGCCCCAGCACTTTTTTGTTGTTGTTTTTAATTTTTTGTTTTGAAACAGAGTCTTGCTAGGTTGCTGAGGGTTTCGCTAAATTGCTGAGACTGTCCTGGAACCTGCAATCCTCCTGTCTCAGCCTCCCAAGTACTGGGATTATAGGTGTGCACCACCACACCTGGCTAAAAGGTACACTTAAAATAATAACAACAGTTAATAAAAAATCATATGTTTTGCATAAGAACCAAGATTTGTTTTGTTCCAGAGTTCTTAAACTGTAATAGTTGTGAAATTATATATATATATCTGTTAGGCCTTTTCCTTGGGGATAAGGATTGACTATTATATATACATAAAGAGAATTATGCAAATTAGGATGTGATATTCTCCTTCTTGACTATGAGTATTTTATTTGGAAAAATAATAGAAGGAAAAAATGAATAAGATATATGTGTATGAGCACAAGCAAAATGTCCTCATCAATTTTTATTTGTTTTCTATCCAAAGAAAAGACAAGTTGCAACTCAAAATGTTAAATAATCCAAATTTAGTCAAGAGATTCACAAAAAGGTGGCACGCAGTCTTAAAGGTACTTATGAATTATTAGTGCTGCCTTATTTTTCATGCATTTTACCCTTTATTTGTGGAGGCACTAAGTGAAACCAGTGAGAACAGTTACACCTACAGTTTTCCAAACTCTTTTTACAGCTTTAAGAAATAAGCGCATTGTATTGTAATATTGAAAAAATGTTGGAGGTTCTACCTGCTCTTTTTTGGTAATTTACACAGTGAGGTCTTTTCCAGTAGATGGATCTCCGAGTTATTTGGGTAGGGGAGAAAATATATTTCAACCGTTACTCAACAAATGATACGGTAAGCAAAGGCAGGAGTCCCTAACGTAGACAGTGAACATACCCACCCTCTTCTCTGCCTTTCTTTCCCTCCCCGCTCCCTTTCCCCATCCGCACGCTTGCTTATTACCTCAGGGTCAAACGCTTAGTGAGTAAGAGAGATGGGGGGCCCAAAACATTTCAGTAACTGGTTAAATAATTCATTTCATATTTTTTCAGTTGAAGGAGGAGGGACATAGGGAATAATCAAAAACTAATAAAACTTACTTGTAATAAGAATTTCAAAAGTATATCCTTATTCGGAGTCTCTGTTTAATCCTGCTCTCCTGCATTCTATATTTACATTGTGTGGCTAACAGCAGCATCTTCATTTTCAAAGAATTTCTAAAAATGTTTTGTACAGGGGGATCGAGCTGAGTTAAACTTCATTTCCTTTCAAAAACTGACGTTCCTTTCAAAAGCTGATGCTCATGAGGTGACACTATCGACACCTCCAATTTCAGGTGAACCTAAGGTTTGGGCTCGAGTTATTGTCCCCAAAGCTACAACGTGCAACGTGCCTCCCCCTTGCTTCTCTCGAAAGCTGCCAAAAAGCTTAAAAAATTCAATCAAAATAACCATTTCAGCTCTCTGGAAAGGTAGCGGCTGACAGTAATTAGATAATACAGTTTGATTCATTTATTAAAAAGAGATTCAGAGTCAATTGATTTAATAACCATTACAATATTCCATTAAGGATATAATAGGCTAATGCAGTTCTATTTTTTTAATGAGTTATAGATGGATAGATCGTTTCTTTGGATGAAACTTCTAGATTTTTCTTCCTCTTTTTGCTTATCTATATTCTCCAGACTTTCTACAATAAGCTGATTTGCCTTTGTGGGTTATTTTGAAATTAAAAGAAAGAGAGATAGAGAAAAAAACCCTATCATTTCTATGCACTACTAATGAAGATTGATTATAACACTGAAATTTTGATAGTCAAAAATTACATAGGAAATGGAAAATATTATCGAGTATAGAAAAACTCCAGTTTTGCATATTAGACTTAAAAGTATTCTACCCAAATACATGTGAAAACAAGAATTAGCACAAAGAAAGTGAGAAAGAGACATCAGAATGCAGATTAGCCAAATGAGAAGACTGTGGAGCTTTTATTACAAGACTGCATCTTCACAGAACATACAGAATCGCCCTCCCTCTTACATGCGGGTAAATGTGCATGTTGCCTAGTGGTGTACGTCCAGTGTTAGAGTGGTGCCCTCACCACTAAGGAGACTCTGGAGGCCAGCAACTTCCTGTCCTGGTCACCCACAGCAAGGCATGACCAAAGATGGTTTGAGCATAATCCATAAATAGTTTCACATGTATAGAAGTTTCAGCTAAAATAATTATTTCCATTTGTTAATCCTCATTTAAGTGTGAACATAAATGTAAACAGAAATCAAGTCGACATAAAAGAGACTGATGCTCATGTAAATATTTACTCCAATATTAAATGTTGCAAAGGAGAGAGTCTGCATACATAATTGGAGTACAAGCTCACTGCCTTAGTGGGGAACGTGATAATCATTGGAAAACTTCGTGCTCTAAGGAATAATCTGCTTGTCTAAAGCCCATTCAAAGGTGAGTGGTAATTCCTCTCTCTCCGATGTATAAAATCTGGACCTGTGCAACTATTAATCAGCCCATATGATAACAGGAGAAATAATAGTTACCACTTGGATGCTCAAGCACAATTCAAGTTATAAGCTCCAACCTGGCCATTGCGAGTTTAACACAAGACACTGACATTTCAATATCAGCTTTAAACAAGAGAAACCCTTTCAGCAGCCTCCAGACTGTGTGTCCCATGTTTATACTCCTTTTCTTTCAATAAAAACAAAAATCTAGAGCGGCTCCAAGCAAATGTTCAGTGGTTGACTTACATGCAGCTGTTATCTTGGGGATCACTGGGGACCTCCTTATATCATCTGATCAACACTACAGCCATTACTGAGGACCAATTTGTAACGGTTTATAAGTAGAACTCCTTCTTTCATTTACCCTGGAGACTGGCCGGAAGGGTCCTCCAGCTTCTTCCACTGCATAAATCTATAGGCTAAAGTCCACAGATATAAACCGCTCCTGGTACATCATCATGTGGCAGGGGCCATACTTAAAAGCTCTGATCTGATTGGGAGTCAACTCTGCCCTCCGAAGCCAAACAGAGAAATCAAATGCCCGGCGGTTGTCATTTTTTCCAGTTCGGATGTGTGTACCACTATATCCTTACATATTTTTTAAATCCAAGAAAACTATGCCCTAAACCAATTCCCAAGCCCCCGTGCTTTACTTTGCTTCGCCTCTTCCCTGAGTTAATTTCCAAGCACACATTTATAAGCCAGGAGTCTGAGGAGTAACAAAGCAAAGCCGTACATGACAAAACTCACCCCTCGGCTACGTTGGCTCACTCTAGAAACCAGGGGTAGAAAAATAGGCAGTCTGTGCAGTAATTTGCCATGCACACAGCCATCCCATTCTTTCTAGGTTTGCGGCACTCCGGCCACTATAATTTGTTGTATTATATACTGCACATATTTCACAACTGTAACATAAACACACTGAGGTGCTAATTTGGCAGTGGAGAATATGACTTAGGCTTCAAAGCCTGCCAGTAGATTAGTCATTAAGCCCCTGAAGTAAGGCAGAATTGGAGAGTACTGAATATCATGTGAACCTATTTTTTTCACACTCGTTAAAAAGTTCTGCCGCTATTCTGTGGAACAATCTAACATGAAAATGCATGTCGCCTGAAGATTGACACTAGGACTTCTTGGAGGTTTTGCACTGGCAATATGGGAATGTCAGCCATGATCAGGATTCTCTGCCACCTGAGAGAGGAGCAGGAGATGCAAGCAGAAGAGTCTTAGAACAAGAGGATCTGGGAATATGAGTCAAGGTGTACCAGGCCCTAGCCTTCGACCTCCCATGCATGAAGTGCCTCATGCTTGGGCATCTCAAGAAAAGCCAAATGATACGCAGGCCCCGTGTCTCAGCCACAACTGTACTTCAAGGAAATCTACAAAGTGCAAGTCTCCATTTAGCTTGGTGACTGTTTTCTTTTTTTTTTTTTTGTCACTGGTCTAAAGGCTGAAATGCTTTTGGACTTCATAAGCAAAGCCACTGATACTGACACTGTTATTTCCTGTCTTGAACTTCTCATTATCAGCAGGACTGGAGCAGGAAATGATTCAACTGGGGTAGGCTGTGTGGTACCCAGCAGATTTTAAAGAGCCCAGGGGCTGCCTAGAGCCCCATAAACATCAGCAGCTTGGAAACTAGCAGGAGGTCCAGGTGGGTAGGGATGGGAGAGGCAGGCAGTGGGATTTTTAGATGCTCTCAGATGCAATATCATCCAATGCCTTGGCTATTATTATCAGTCGTGTGAAGCACCTATTAGAATATTCTCATGGAGGAGAAAACATTGGAATGTTGTTCAAACAATAAACAATAAAACAAACAACCCACCAAAGAGAGGTGGCTTTCCTCCAACTGTGGGGACTCAGCAGTGATATTCTGGCACAAGTAGGGAAGAGGGATAAGCACACAGTCTAAGATACCTTTCAAACCTGACCAATACCCTGCTACCTCTAATTCTTTCCTTTCCTCTTTCTGAATCTAAACACAGACCCCACATTTGAAGTCTCAGTGAAAACACACAATGCTAGGAACCAACTTTAAAGGTAAAAATTTTACCTTCAAATGCTTTAATTTAAAAAAAAATCCCTCAAGTGGCTGAGGCAGGAGGATCACACGTTTGAGGCCAGCCTGGCCAACTCAGCAAGACCTTGTCTCAAAATAGAAAATAAAAAGGGCTGAATTTGTGGCTCAGTGGTAGAGTACTTGCTTAGCATGCATGAGGCCCTGGGTTCAATCCCCAGTACTAAATAATGACAACAACAAAAGGTTTTGAAAGGCATGATAAAGCCACACCGAGTGCCCCCATCCCAAGAAAACACATTCTTAATCAAGAAAAGAAGAAACTATGTATGTTCCTTAGTAAAAAATATTATTAGTGCTGAAAAAGATAAGGGTAGAAGTGAAGACTGAGACCAACTAAGTCTGAAATACATCCTCCAGACCTGTATAGAAATGTTTTGTGCTTAAAAATTTAGCTTGTTGGATGGGTGTGGTATTACACAACTGTAATCCCAGTGCTTGGGAGGCTGAGACAGGAGAATCACAGGTTTGAAGTCAGCCTCCGCAACCTAACAAGGCTCTCAGCAACTTAGTGAGAACCTGTTTCCAAATAAAAAATGAAATAGGGCTGGGGGTATAGCTCGGAGGTAGAACACTCCTGGGTTTGGTCCCTAGACACACACACACACACACACACACACACACACACACGTTTGTTATATAAAGCTTTAACTTTAGCCTATACCACTGTGCTCCACTGAAAGGGACCAAGTTTCCCTGAAAAGTGTTTAACTTGAATACAAGAAAGAAGCCTTTTTCTTGCAAAAAGTTTTTCACCACTTGGCTTTCAGTGCTGACATGTTCTCTACCTTATACAGAAGTTGTGAGCACGCAAAGGCAAGTATGAAACACGGACTTGTAGTTTGCATAACAGATTAGATGTAAATGTGATCGTCAATGGCATCTTTCCAATTCAGGGTACATTTCACTTTGCCATGTCTATTAAAGAGTGGAAAGTGGCAGCCCAGGACATCTTCATACCAAGACAGCAAAAGAACTAAGTTAGGGGTTATCTGCTACGGTGCAGGTTCCAGGAGGGGAAGGGTATTTGTTTTGCTCATGGATACATGCCAGGTGCCCAGAACAGTACATGGCTCATAGCTGGGATTCAATAAATATTTATTGAATTTTTGGGAGATACATAGTTAGTCTTCTATCTGATTTCATTAGAAGAAAATGCCCAGACTGACACCAAAAATGCTATTTATTGTTTTGTCAGTTGAGTTTCTAAAGTTTGCTTCATTTCTTTGTTCATTAAACCCTATGCACATAACGCTAGTCAAATTTACCTTACACTGCTTGGCTTCATTATTTCTTGAAATAAGATTAAAATGCCCTAGCAAATAAAGCATTAACAAAGTAGCTGTCTAATTGGCCAGCTTATCTCTTGCAATTAAGAACTTATCCCATATTTCAAGAGGAAAAATGAATATTATGTCTGAAATACAAAAAAAGTACCATATAAAAGAAGGCATAAGTTGAGCATGGTAGTGTACACCTGTAATCCTAGCCATAAGGGATGCTGAGGCAGGAGGATCACAAGTTCAAGGCCAGACTTGGCAATTTAGCAAGGCCCTATCACAAAATTTAAAAAAATTAATAATAAAAGGGCTGGGAATGTAGCTCAGTGGTAGAGTGCTCCCACGTTCAAGTCCCCACCCCTTAAAAATGTGATAAATGCCTTAATTTGCCTCAAGTCAGAGATATTTCTATATCATATATCCATAACTCATAAAAAGTTTTTTCTTAGCCAGGCATGGTGGCACACACTTGTAATCCCAGTACTTGGGAAGCTGAGACAGGAGGATCACAGGTTTGAGGCTAGTCTTAGTAATTTAGCAAAACCCTCAGCAACTTAGCAGGGCTCTGTTTCACAATAAAAATAAAATAGGGCTGGGGTGTAGCTTGGAGGTAGAACATCCCCAAAACAAAGACAAAAGCAAAACCCTTCTTAATAGTATTCTTATATTCAAAGTTCCAATCTTTTAACTAATCGATTAAACAGATATATGCATTTATTACACTCTTTGCTTAAAATGTCTCTTGTTTGATATCAAATACCTACTATTAATGCCCTCACATCTGGGACTTTCGGCACTGGTGGAAGAACAGGTATATTTACCTTCGAGTACTGTACAGAAAAAAAAAAGCACAAATTGGTAAAATCGAAAGAGGATAGTTCATGCAGCATAAACTAAATGTAACCTGCCTTAAAGTTAAACCTATTGGGAAAACATCTTTGAGAACTGAGATAGTGCAATAGTCAATATTAATTCCACACAGCGGTGGGTCGGCAACACAAGTCGTGTACTGAACACGGCGCTCATCAGGCATGTTTTGTGTTGCTGTGCTGAGTTTATGGCAAGAGTCAGGGCCTTTTCCTTTTCCTTTTTCTTTTCTATTTTTTTTTAATCTTCTTGTGCTTGGCATAAAGCCACTAGTTATCTGAAGGAGAGAGTCTCCAAACACTGAAAAGCTGTTTATCCTTGCTAGAAAGCGCAGCCTGCTACTGCTGATGATTAAAAAAAGAAAGAAAGGAAAAAAAATACAAATCAAACAAACAAAAGAAATGGAGTGAGATCAATAGCTTCTGCAAATGTTATGGACCTCGACAAGCATGGGTTTAGGGCAAGAAGCTAGTTGGGCATTTTCAAAGCTAATTATCTTACTAAGAAACTATATGATTGATTGTGTATTGTGAAGATGACAGCTTTTCTCTTAAATGATGGTATTTAGAATCTGAATTCTCCAAAAAGCACAAGTCATATCTGTAAAGGCACATGGGGGTGAAAGGGGGGCCAGAATCTCGTCCATTCCCAGGGACTTTATCCCGCTCCTCTTCACTTGGTGCAATACTAAGGAAACGAGGCAGCAATGAGAAAAATTGCAATACTGCATGTTATTTGCAAATGAGTCACATTTTTATTGTTCTATTGTCGTGACCTTAGAAACTTGGCCTTGAAAAACAAAAAAAGGTAATGATGCCATAAATGCAGTAAGATTTCTAAAAACAGTTTATTGGAAATGTGCTGTGTGAAACTTGAATTCTTATAATCAAACGATGCCACCCCTTAGAGAAATTTTCCTGTGCATTATTAAAGTGATATACTGCAGTACTAGTTAGAGCTCCATAACCTTTAAATTGCCTGATTGTAATTAAGGCCACTAGTTTTATTTAGGAAGGTTCAAGGAGGCTCAATTTAAGTTGGCTTAACTAGTGTGAATTTAATGTCATGCTGCCAGAGGCAGAGGAGCACTCTGGCCCGGCTGCTCTATGGCACATGCAGCTGTGGGGTCAGGATTCTAAATTAAGCCCAGATTTAAAGAAACTACAGTCATCAGGAAGTAGCTGGATGTGTGTAAGTATACACCATGTTGGTGTATGAATGCCATCTTCATTCTTCCATTCAATGTACTGGCAATTTTCCTATCGGGATGCCTAAATACATATAATTATTTATTGTGTGAGTAGAAGGGGTTTTACAGCAATTTTTAAGGGCATCATGATCATTTTCATGGTAAGGTGGGGCTTAAGGTAGTGTCCATCAACACCAGTGACTTAAAATGAAATGTGCATGTAACAAAGCTGTAAAGGCAGGAATGTTATTACAATGAAATTCTAAGAAGGACAATTTACAGGTAAGAATATGGGGAGAAAAGAAAGGTTATTATCCGGACAGGTCACTGAATGGAGTGCTAAAAACAGTATATAAACTTCACCGAAAGGGCAGCAAATCAAGGACTGAAATAAAAAAAATAAGAGCCAATGAAGGCACTCACAGCACAGACTCGAAGAAGCAAAGGGTAGCAGCAGAGAGAAAACACTTAAAGATTTGACCCATGTTCAAAATTTTACTGGATGTGAGCTCAAAAACATTCATCTCTGGATAGAATGCTGGCAATTTTCTGTAGCTCCAACAGCAATAATGATAAATGAATTTCTTTACAGCCAAGTGGCTAAAGCAGCCAACGACGTTACCACTATATAATTAATAACAATAAACAATTAAAGAGAACAGCAGGTTACAACTCTAAGGTGTCAAAATATATTAGTAAGGGAGAATATTGCAACATCACGCTTAAAAGAAAATAATAAATGTATAGCACATGAATCTGCGTGCAGTATCTTCTTTCATACTGTATTTTGGGTAATGCTTTTAGGCTTGAAGAGAAATAGAGGATGACATAAAACTACTGTAAGGTGATTAGCATCCCTCTGAAAACAAATCATGCTCCCAATGTTCTGAGAAATCAGGAATGTGATATGGGAAATGCGATTGTGGAAGCGCGGGAGAGTTGGCTGACCACTAGTTGGCATTATCCATTTACTGAGAAATATTCTAGTAAATACTTCGCAAAATTGTATTTGTTGGCTCGAGTAATTTCAGGGACCCCAGAACATTTTTGCTTTTTCATATAAAATGTTGAAGAAAAAATAATCTAGGAAATGTAGGAAAAATCAAAGGGGTGGGGTCAACATTACCTTTTCGGTTAAATGCTGGAGCTTTAACTAAAGGTTAGAAGAGACTTTGGAGATAATCTGACTAAGAACATTTTGGGGTTTTGTTTTGTTTTTTGATAATGGGGATTGAACCCAGGGGCCTTCAACCTTTGAGCTACACTTCCAGCCCTTTTTATTTCTTATTTTTGAAAGAGGGTCTCAGTATGTTGCTGAGGGTCTCACTAAGTTGCTGAGGCTGGCCTCAAATCTGTGATTCTCCTGTCTCAGCCTTCCAAGTGACTATGGACTTGTTTAAAAGATGAGAACATTGAGAACGAAGATATTAACTAAATGTCATCGTTATGGCCAGTAGCAGAATTCAGGCTTCCTGAATCCAAAACCACACAAGCCCACCAAATCCTCACTTAATTTTTTTTTCTTCTTAAGTACATCAATTTAAACCAGGTGTCTTAGTGCACACCTGTAATCCCAGTACTTGGGGAGGCTGAGACCAGAGGATGCAGGTTCGCAGCCAGCCTCAGCAAATTCATGAGGCCTCTGCAACTTAGTGAGACCCTGTTTGAAAATAAGAAAAAATAAAATAAAATAGGGCTGGGTGTAGCTCAGAGGCAGAGGTAGAATGTCCCTGAGTTCTATCCCCAGTAAAACACACACACACACACACACACACACACACACACACACTCCTAATTAATTTAAACTGTCAATTAAAACAAAAGTTATTGTTTTAGATTTCTTATTGATGTGCAAGGAACTATTTACATTTCTCTGTCACCTGGTCACTCTTTTGCTCCCTGACAAACCAAGGTCTGAATTGTTTCCAATCTACCCCTCCCCTCTTCTCCTCAGCAATGACTGTAAAAATCTCTTTCACCGTGTAAAAACTTTCTTCTCCCTTCAGGAAAGCAAAGCTTTAGCCACTCCGCAGCATCCATTGGAAATTGGAAAATTTGGCAATGGAAAATTAAATTCCCCATATCTCCAGATTCTCAGCAATGCCACTCTAAGTACACTACTTTGGTTGGAACTGTCAATCTGAAAGAAACATCCCTGATTATACTACATGTGATGTCCTGGTTGAATGCTGATGTTTTCTCTCACTGGCAATAACCCAATGATTTGGTTAAACTGTCAACTGACACTCTGTGGAGGCTGGGCTTGAGTGCACCTTTATGGAATTAAATTTATTCAGAAAAAACCTTCTGATTTCTTAATTCTATTCTGCCTATAGCTAACTCTACTTCTCTAAGTACCTGAACGATTCCCTGATAAGGTTCTAAATTATTTGGGGAAATCCCGAGAGTGCATGCATTTTTCCAGAGTGTGTGGCTTACTAAGAAGGTAATCCCATACTTATGTATGGAAAATAGGTTAGCTCAACATGTTCCTAACCTGCTTTTCTCTCTTGGGCATCATTCTGTATACACCAGCACACCGAGGCACTATATGCCGAAGCCAAGATGTTACTGGCATACCAATGAATCACACTCTTTTCTACTTCCTTCTGCTGTTTCCTGTCAGTCAAGAGCAACATTAAATGAGAGATTTGTTATTCACTCCAATGGAAAGAGAGAAGGAAAGGAGAGAAGAAGGGGAAGAGGAATGGAGGGAAGAAAGAAGAAGGAAGTGAAGGTAGAGGAAAGAAGGAATTACAAAAGATCACACAACAAAGACTTGTGTCTCATTTCTACTTAGTTTTGAAGTATAGCGAAGAAGTAAATGTCTCTAGGTGTTTTATTAGGCCAAAACTCAAAACTAAAGACTTTGAAATAGGGCCTAACAGAAACCATGCATTAGTTAATAAGTGTATCTCTTAAATGAAGAATGAGACAATAATTATGGGCAGCTCCATCTCAGATAGTAACTCCTTATATTACCTTCCGCAAAGCTATTAAATATTTCTAAGACTATAATGCCAAATTATAAAGATGCTTTGGGCACAATAAATTTTTAATCCCCTATCTTTATGACAATTTTTCTAAAACCTGAATCAGCTCATTCAAGATCTATTTTAAAAATTTAAATATTGTATACTGTGTCAATATAATGGAGGCCGATGATTCTCCTCATGCAAAAGGAAATCTACTGAGATAATGTCACTAACGTGTCTATTGATGGCCTTAAACATTTTATATATTTAAAGGCTCTGCTTTGCCCTGCATGATGTATGATGTGATCAGTATGGAATTCCAATGCTGTCTTCAACAATCTAAAGAAGTCTGATACCCACACTATGAAGTTGATATTCTTTCTGAAAGCGCGTCATGTCATGTTTAGCTCATTCATCAGTGTCATTCCTGGTAAAAAACAACACAAAAGTCCAGAATACAGAGAGATCTACAGTGTCGTCTTGGCCTCTGACTCTTCCTTTATTTCTGAAAGGCTGTACCGATATTTAGTTTCTTATCAACAGAGATTAGCAGGAGAATTTTTCTATTTGACAACCTGGAGAAGAGCAAATACATTATACAATTTTGTGGCATCATAATTGTTGGATAAAATAGGCGAGAAGTTGCCTGATCTGAACCAGCAACAAAAGTTCTCCTGTCGCTGAATATTAGAGGAAAGACAGTTCAGAAATGAAAATAAGAGCAAGTAAAGATAGATTTACAGTGTATGGATGTGTAAAAAAGAATAAATCAGAGTAAATATGTTCTGTATATTTCAACCAATCACCATAATTGAGTATGCATAAATACTTATAGTTAGAGAAAAATGCCCAGCAACAAAATAAATATTCTCAGGAATGGGA
Organism: Glis glis; assembly: GCA_004027185.1. Taxonomy (NCBI): domain Eukaryota; kingdom Metazoa; phylum Chordata; class Mammalia; order Rodentia; family Gliridae; genus Glis; species Glis glis. The sequence continues at coordinate 60,450 of PVJS01003420.1, read as the reverse complement.
AGAGTATTAATTAAATACTGGCCCCAACTACTTCAAAGAACTAAATGAAATCTCAGAAAATGGACATAACTGTAGTTATCTCAATAGCAGAGCACATGACTGATAAAGGGGGGACTGGTTTCCTAGACCTTGGAATCTATTCTGAATCTTCATTCTGTTCCTCACACAGTGATATGGTTGGACACTTCTCAAAAAGCAAGAACAGGACAAAGAGGAAGAAAGCAACCGAGTGACACACAGGACCCAGAATCTGGGCATCTCTCTTTCGAAATGAGTACTAGAAATTTTGTCTTAAAGTGATAACGAGAGGGAAATTCCAAATCAAAGTAGTCACTATGGCCTTAATTCACCCAATTAGGTCTAAATATGATCTCATCTACTTCAGAACATCAGACTTTGTGCTCAGCCAACACAACTTTTAAGGACAAAAAGTTGAATGAAATGTCTACACAAGTCACACCCCCACCCCTTTTCACCCCATAGTAAGGGGCTCTTATTTATTGCAAAATTATTACAATGGCACATTTCCCTCCAACTATCTATGCCTGAGGGTGATTATAAATATAATAACTTTGTATTTATATAGTCTTTGCAATTTTCAAAACATGTTTGTGGGGGCTTATAAACATCTATTCTTAGTTACATCTGCTCAGTAACACACACTGGTCCAGGTAACCAAATCCTAGGAAAAGCCTAACTGGTTTGCTCAAAGCCACATGGTAGGTGCTGGTAGAGCTGGATTCAAATCTGCTTTCAGTCTCCAGATTGAGGAGAAGAAAAATACAGAAATTTCAATTTGGAACCAATTTTGGGGGGGTGATTGAACCCGGGGCATTCTATCTCTGGGCTATATCTCCAACTTTTTATTTTATTTTGAAATAGGATCTCACTAAGTTGCTGAGGCTGGCCTTAAACCTATCATCCTCCTGTCTCAGTCTCCCAAGTACTGGGATTACAGGTGTGCATCAGCATGCCTGGCAGACCAAGTTTTAGCTTAAATTATCTACAATACCTAATTTACTGGGTTTCTCTGTTATGGGGACAGAAGACCATCTAGCAGCTTGTACTGATAATGTGTGGCTAGTTAAGTGAATAGGGTTAAGCAATAGGGAGAAAGATTAGAAGAATACCCATTCAGCCAGGATCTTTCTGATTATCATAAGGATCTACTTAAATGCCCTTTTGAAGTTGGTTTAAGACCAAAATATGACAATCTTTTTGTTGCTGTTATTTTTTTTAATTCATCAAGATTTAGCTCAAAACTTGGCATTCAAAAATCTGACTAATTCATGAGGAAATAACATATTTCAGTTTTGCTGTGATGGGGAAGAAAACTGATATGATTCACTTTATTAATAAAATCTGTTTCTAAAAACTAAGAGTCATTATTTTCAAACTGTGTGAAACAAGGTAGATTCATTTGTTTCCCAACAAATGGTACCAGTTACAAGGCTGTTTTCTCTTCCTCATGTGGAGAGTTTCACATAGGCCGTTAAATATAACTTACTGAGTTGATTTGGAAAATATCAAGAAAACCATATACTGTACAGCTCAAATGACTGGAGTTAAAAACAAACAAACCCTCCCTGGTCTCCAGAAATGTAAATAAAAAGTTAGATTTCCCTGAACTACATTTGATTGCATTAATTGATGTTTAAAAAAATTGGTTGAAAATAAAGCCCAGCAGTAGCATTTTTCTTTCCTAAATCACAATAGCAGAACATTACAAACATTACCAAAAGGTCCCCTGGTATGATTGTAAAGTTCCACTCTGGCAGTGAAATGCATCTACTGTGTGTTCTCCGTTTTCATCTCCACCCTCCCCAATATATAACAAAGCAGGTTACAAATACAACTGAGTCTGCTTGCATATTGCTTACACATGAATTTCCAGTGAACATTTAGAAATTGAATAGTCAACCTCCAAATCTTCTTTTTAATATATAAAAAACAAAATCCTCTTATTCTAACATGGAGTTTGCATTCTCATTGCGATCCGACCTTTATTACTACTGGGTCCAGTTTTGAAATCTGTTATTTTCTTCTACTGTCACAGAAACTTGCTTCCATGGTGGGAGGGACTGGTACATATGGCATACACATTAACAAACAGACCTCTACCTTAGACTTAGACTGACTTCTACTGCAGTGGGCAGAAGGAAGTATTTATAAAACTCAAAGGCCTTATCCCCAAAGCCTGTCTTCCCATGTAACATGGTGGACTAGTTTTAAGAACTCAGACATTGGAATCACTCAATGGGTGGGATCCCCAACCCTGCCATTAACAAGCTGTGCAGTCTCACAGAGGTTACTTAACATCACCTTCGCTGAATCATGTGTGAATGGGGGTAGCAAGTACCTGTGTCTTAGAACTGTAGAAATGAGGTTCAATTGAAATCCTATATTTCAAGTATCTAGCACAATGCCTGGCCCACTGTGACTGCTCAGTCAATGTTTGTCATCTTTGATACGCAGCATGAAGCAAATGTCTGCTCCAATTGTTGAAATACTTGATATCAAGTGTTTTTAATCATTGGAATTGATTTATTGATTTTGTTCCTCTATATTTTTCCTCTTTCCCTCCATACAGGAAAGAGGGCTAAAAGGAGAGAAGAAGCCGGAGGCCGTGGGGCCAAAGAGAGACACTGGTTTCAGTCTGTGTAGACAGGAGGAGAGCAGGCAGAGATCCACAAAAATCATTTTCCCCTCTCTGGTCAGTTCTGTCAGCTGCATCTAGGCACTTTTGGGTTTTGTAGAACTTAAGAGGCAGAACTGAGATAGCAGCTAGGAGGGCAGAAGGAACACAGAGGCCACCCAGCAGAGTGCAGTCAGTAGACCACCGAGCAAATCCAAATGGCCTTCGGAAGAGGTGGCCTGCCTCTCGGGCCTCCTGCTCCCAGGAATGAGCTGCACTGGCCGGGCTCCTGGACATGTGGGATTATTTGGGCAAATCCAGCACAGACCTGTTGTTAGTTTTTAAACTTCATCCAGACATTTATGAGGAAATCTCAGCATATGGTAACGATAAACTTTAAAACAATACCCAGAAGATGTTAGCACTGTTAAATTATCCACTTTGGAAAACTCCTTCCTCTCAAGGCTCTGCCATAGCAGCAGCGGCCATTTTTCCTCTTCCTCCTCCCCATCCCCTCCCCAGCTGTGTGTATGTGTGCGGGTGTGCATGCACACAAATGCGGGGGGAGTGATGTTTAGCTAATATATCAGTATATCTGTTGGGATGATATAGAAAATAAGTTCAGAAATGAGGAAGAGTATCATAGCTTATGTGGGAAAGAACCATCACACTATTTGCCCAGGCGCCCACCAAAGTCGCCCTTCCTCACTCAATTTAATACCACCTCTGAATTCCTACCATACTTTACAGAGTTCTTGGAGCATGTGTCATACTCTCCCCACAGCATAAATACAGATCTTCCCTCCCCTACAAGACATATTTCTTCTTGATGATCTTCTTTAATCACTTAGTAGGCTTGTCCGCAAGACAACTGTACTTTGGCTTTTTGGTTGAATGAAGGAATGGAAGGAAAGACACAAGAAGAGAGAGAACAGGAGTAGGGGGAGAAGGAGGCACTTTGGTGAAGTGACTGTGTTGTAAGGGATTTTCAGTCTCCCCATGCACTGAGGAGGAGTTCCTGGTTGGTGATTCTTTGTAACCCCCAACAGTTCAACATACAATCAAAGAGACCCTCTCAAATCCATGCCATTCATCTGCCTGCGACGTGCCTCTTGTCCAGCTTTCTGGCCAGGCCAAAAGTTAAAAAGTAAAAACAACTATTTGCTCAGCCCTGCCCCTTATATTTATTTCTATCTAAAAATAATAACATTTTTCCCTTTTTCCCGCAGGGCCAATTTACTGCCTGCTAGTGTTTTGGCTAACACCAGTTTCTTTTAACCAAGAGAAAGGGCGGCCAGGCCCTGCCCTGTGCAGTCTATATTCAGTTGCTACCATCTCCCAGGCATTGACTTCCACTTGGTCCTCCTTAGTCTTGCAAGTTTTCCTTTGTCTTGCACTGCAGAGTCTCCAGTAGAGAGAATAGGATAAAAAGAATGGTCTTAATAAGTGCTTGAAAGCCACTGCCTTCCACTTACACCACACTGTTCCTACTAATCTAAGCGCAATCAAAATTTTCTTTCTTTAGAAGGCTACCTCACTGTGGCTTCTGGAAATGAGAAGATGTTTGAAGTCACTGAATTTAAAGAAATCTGGTTCAGTTTGATTCTAAAAACTCAATGTACAGTTGCTAGTGGGAAAAATACAATTAAAAGAATCAGTATGAAATATCTGCTTTGGGTGCCTGCGATGTACTCGTCTCCCAAGACCTTTGCCCTCTTAACCAACTGCTCTGATGTCTGACCAGCTGTTCTCAGTAAAACTGACACTCCTGGCCAGTCGGTGAACAATGCATGGACACGGGAAAGGTACACAGCACCCTGTGTGCCATGCAGGGCTCTCCCTCTTTTCAAGGGGCTAAACTGTCTGTTCATTAGCCTCTGCCACCCGCTTTCTGAGGCACAGGCCTGGGTCTTCTCATTAGCAGTGAATTCCCTGCCTCTAAGAGGAGCACAGATGTCAGGCAAGCCTGACCCAATATCTGGCTGATCAGCTGCTGTTTACTTTCATAAGCCTGAGGTTTTAGTGCATCTTGAGAGGAGGTGGTGGGATTCTTCTCTGGCCTTCCTTGTCGTGGCGAAGTAATGGAATGCACGACAGGCTCACAAATGGCCTGAGCCCACGGCCGCAGATCTGTGTTAGGAGAGGGCTGCTGTTTTCCACGGGAAGTTTCCCTAAAGGACTAAGGGTCCAGACTGCATCTCTGGAAACAAAATCTGCAGGAGGCTCTGATCCCCTGAAACAACCCGCATGCCTTGCACATCCAGCCTGGGGGCGGATGGGCCACTCTCCTGTCCTCTTCAGAAAATGTTCTTTGTACGGAATTAAATAAATAAATAAGGGCATGCATACATGTATGCATACATACATACAAATATGAAATGAGTCTCTTTAATAATCTGAAGAAATCATCTCTACTCATGGAGGAGGAGGTCGTTAGGGGCCCGTGACAAAGGGGCCTGTGGGGTTTCTCTTTACCTTTGATCTGCATTATGAAATGTTAATGTCCATCCCATCGGAGGCCCCTCCAGAAGCGCGCCCTCTCTCGAAAGGCTCAGCCCTGCCCGCCGCAACTTCCGCTCATACTCTCTATTTCTATTTAAGTGCTGACTTGGAGCTCATGCCCAGAAGCACTAACACTTTTAAACGGGGCTAGCTAAACGGCTAAATAAAATTTATTGATGATAAAGAGCACAGCCGAGATTAAATTGTGGCCATTTAATAATAAACACACTCCTACCCGGTGCATCATGGCATTCTGCACACACTTGAGGTGTGAAACTTGACTCGGAGCGTTCTGTCTATGGTAGGCAATGCGGGGTGGGGGAGTGTCCGTTGAATCCATAATTTTGTGTTGATTAGGTAGGAAACAACCACAAGCACATATCTTGATATCTCTATTAACAGCCTGCTCATGTCTAACTGCAAAACTTGGTTGCACTTCTTTCACCATCTTTGCCCAAGACAGACCAGTAAACACAATTCCTCTCTCTATAATTAGCCTTTTCTCCGAGGGCCCTGAAGTAAGTCTGCATGCCGTAGATTTAATATCCAGTGCTATATCCATATGTGCTGCCCTTGCCTGGTCCCAGAGCATATAAACTCCCCTATTAGCAGCCTTGACTGCTTAATTATGCAGATTTTTTTTGTACCCGCCTGCCTGTAAAATTACTGTGTCTAACCTTTTTTTTTTTTCCCTCTTTGCACCATGCTGGCCATTCTAATGAAATCGGCATAGGGGAAAGAGCCTGATTTGCAGTTATGGAGTCTGGATCGCACTGGCAATCTGTCCTTAGTGGGAGTTACAAAAGAAGTCAAATGCCTTCGTCTGGTTCTACCCTATCATCCCCAAGGTGATTGAGTTCACTTCCCGATGCTTCCCAAGTTTTCCTCAGGCTGTCCAATCAGCAGGTCCACCAGGGAGCCCAGCCTCGCTTGCAACAGTCTCTGTATCTAGTTACAGCCCCACCAGGGACAGTCAACCATCCACCCCCAAGCCTTCAGATGAAAACCTTTTCTAACAAGGCCGCCCAGCGCCAATGAAATAACACACATCTGCATATCCACTGGGTCCCATGTTTCTTGTGCTCATGGATTATGTATCTTGCAGCCTCTAATAAAGAAATGCAGTTCTTTGTTTAATGTTTATCTTGTGCTTGTTAAGCAAATGCTAATGTTGTATCAGAATGCTTTAGTGCTATTTGGGTTTTTGGTGATTTACTACAAGACAATCTGCTGTGAAGTAAATTTAGAGAGGGAGAAAAGGGGGAAAATCATTCTGGTTGAAAGGGAGAAAAGAAAAAGGATTGACAGAAAAATCAAGGAAAAGGGAATGAGAGTGTGTGGAGGGGACGAGGAAGTAAGAGTACACTGGAGAGACAGCTGAAGCCCGAGACAGAGACAGACAGGTGGACGGAGGAACAGACACACGCGTGTAAGACAGACACACACACACACACACACACACACACACACACACACACACACACACGCAGGGCTGGTTGGGGGCAGGGGCGGGAGCAGGGCCTTATAAAAATCCTCCAGCCCCAGGCTGACATGCCCACTTTATCACTGGGCAGTTTGAGACTTGGTGCTAGAGAATAAACGCGGCACAATTTCCAAAAGGGACGAGAGGATCACTTTCCCTTCAGTGATAAGGTAAACAGTGTCCTGAAGGGTAAACAAAAAATTAAAAAGCCTTTTTTCGTTGTCTGCCTTTGTGCCCTGATGGTTAGCACTGTGCACTGTTATTCACAGACCACAGGGAAGCCCTAAATTTAATTGTTCATGCCTAGCTCTGCTAGAAATAGGCAAAAATAATCAGACCCTCCCTCCTCCCAATTTCAGGGAGGGGTGGGGGCTGGGGGGAAAAAGAGGGTGGCAGCTTGAAAGCTGATGAATGAATGCCCTTTATTTATCCTTTGGCAAGATGGGATATGGATATCTACGGTGCAAACCTTTCCTGCCTGCTTTCCAATGCTGCAATACTGGTGTGGTGTCATTTTTATACCAAGATCCCACATTTCTACCCTACACCACAGTTTTGATTGGAGAAGTCAAAATGCAATTCTCCAAAAGTCAAAACTGGAAAGAATTGAGGTCTACATATTTCAGAAATACAGCTGAAATAATTTGCTGACAAATTGTGAGGTGACTGAGATCTTAGGTCTCTGTGTTTTGCAATACAGAAAGACTAATTGATAAGATAATGAAGAGAATGGAATGGTAGACAGGATAAATAAGTCTTTTGCTCAGGAAATACACTTGTCACAAACCATAGTCCTAGTCTTTCCCTTCTCTCTTCACTTCACAAAATAAATCAATAAATTTCCAAAAGGATGAAAAAACTCTAAGTGGGTAAATGAAAAGCAAACACCTACCACACAAATACACACTCTGTCAAGTGAAAATTACATCCGCATAAAAGAATGCCATGTTAGCTTTCTTCTTGGGTAAACATATCTACCCTTAACACACTATGGAAGCTGAGAATAAATTTAGTCTTCATGATTAATACAATTAATTACCAGCACTCTGGTTCTCCAGAAATACCTCAGTGATATCACAGAAGTTCACATTAAAAGAGTCTGCTCCTGCTTTAGGAAATGTGTGTGAAAAATCCTTTACTATGTTTTTTTCACTAAAATTTTTAAATGCTTATTATTTTCCCCTCTGAACATATTTTTCTTGATAAATTTTATGCTTTCTAATGGTGCCCTGTTAGTGAATAAATGTGGAACTCGAAGAGATGCTAATACAAAGGAGCAGAGTTAGACAGCAAAGGCAATCACTTGCTTTAGCTGGAGATCTAAAGTCTTGCATTCTCTTAAGTCATCTGGGGCTTTCTGCAAAGAGTGATGCTTAATTGTTAACCAGTGGACATGATTTGGGGATGTGACCTTGTTCCTTGAGGTCTAACCCGAAGTCATCTACTTCCTTCTATGACTTCATTTCACTAAATAACATGATCATGACAGACACTGTTGAGGCTCCACGCAAATCCTACTGCTGAAAGGTCTCTCTTCCCATTGTTTTAGCCACTTGGTCCCCATTGGGGACTATTATTAGAATTGGAATTTAATGTACCTCCTTTCCCCTTTAAATTTAACAGAGGGTCAAAAAAGACAGAACAAGGAAATCGATGGCACATTTCATTAGCTGGTTCTTATATCTACAGTAGGCCATGAATCATGAGCCTTGCTGTTCATAAAGCATTACAAACACTCTCTAAATAATAAATAAAAGCAACATATGCATGTTTAGATCTATCTTCTCGGTGACTTATAAGACCTCCTATTCTCATATCATTAGTTCATATTATATTCCTATGAAGTAGCTGTGTTCTGTGTATTATAATCTCCATTATATACTTAAGAGAACAGAGGTACTAACGTACTAAAAAATGTCCCACTAAAGGTGACTGTTTAATCCCAGATCTCTTGCTGTCCAAGACAGTGGGGCTCTGGGAAGTTCAGGCTGTTCAGTGGCCTGGAGCTTGTGTAGTCCAGCTTGTTTTGAAACAGAGCCTGACTCCAGTTGGGTTACAAAGATCTAGATCTACCTCACTTTCTTTACCAGAGAAACTCAGGAATACCCTAGCCATCCTGGCGCAGACACCTTAGCATTGGATGCGGTATGTGAGCCCACACAAGCACTCAGGATTGAGGTGGTAAGAGATCAAAAACTTAAATACAACTGCATTTAAATTCTGTAACTTCCAGTGACCAAAGTGACCCCAGTGCAATGGGTAACTGAAGAGATGTGACACTGTGGTCTTCTCCAGTGGTCACAGAGCATGGCAGTATTCAGCTGAAAATACCTGGAGGCACTCCATGAAGAAGAAGATAAGTGCTGTCACCTGAAGGCCACACCGAATGACTCTGGAGCCTTCTGCACTGCCCATGGAATAGAATCCAGGGTGCGAATAGGACAAGAGGGTGCTTGGGGGAAAATGGGGGAGAATGAGAAAGTGGAGTTTTTGTAGCATGGTGCTTAGAATTGGACAGTAGGTTGCACTGGGGTTGACAGCGATCCCAACTGAGAAACCTTCTGGAAACTCCTCTATTTAAAAATAGTTTTTCACCCATGTATTATTTACTCAGAGTTTTGCATCCTTTTAAAAATAAACAAACAAGCACACGCACTTATAAAAGGCAACCCCTGAGGCTCATTAGAATGCTATTTAGAGTACATGAAATTCCTGGAATCACTCTATACACTTTTGGGGGGTACCTCTAAGCTACACCCCCTAGCCCTTTTTAATTTTTATTAAAAAATTAACCTCACTAAGTTGCTGAGGGTCTCACTAAATTGATGAGGCTGGTCTTGAACCTGTGATCTTCCTGTTTCAGCCTCCCAAGTACTGGGATTATAAGCATGTACCACTGCACCCAGCATATACATTAATTTTTTTTAAATGTGTGAGATAAGGGTTCCACTTTGGATGGGCAGAATGGGTTCCTATAGACCAAACCTCCTGCAGATTACAACTATACATTTTGGCCAAAGTATAAGAATTAACCTTAAGGGCCTTGCATGTAAATAAAAGCAGGCAGAGCCTGGAGAAAGGCAATGCTTGGAGGAAGGGAATAACACTAGGCTGATTTCTTTTTCCTTTTTAACACAGAGTTTTAAATGCATGTGGATGCTAGTACTCCACTGAAAACTATAGTAACTTTGGCTTGAAGAAACATAGGACAGGAGCTAATCACTAAAAATTAAGGGGAGGGGGAAATCCTGATCTCTGACTCCTGAATCACACAAGTAGAGGACCGACTGTGAGCAACCCAGTTTTGGATTAAAAAAAAATACTGAGTCAACATTGAAGCTGCAGTTGGAGAGAAAGTTTGGAGTCTGAGTACAACCATGTTACCCACTTACTACAATAAAAATATCAGCCCTTTTTGGAGGATCTTAACAGAGTCTAGAGTACCCACACATAACTTCACTATGTCCAAGATACAATTCAAAATTATTGGACATACAAAGAAAATGGAAAATATGATCCATTTTCAAGAGAAAGATAATTAACTCAGATGTTGGAAGTAGTATTAAAAGATTTTAAAGCAGCTATCATAGCTATGCTTAATGATATAAAGGAAAATACACTCTTTGTGAATGATAACATCAGAAGGGGAAAAAAACACCTAAAAATGAGTACCAAATAGAAATTCAGAAACTGAAAATGACAATTTTTGAAAATTAAGTAATTACTATATGGGCTTTAGAGTCCATAATGGATATGATAAAGGAAAAATCCAATGAATGTGAAAACATATAAATAGAAATAATTCATTCTGAAGAACAGAAATGAAGTAATATCATTGGATAGTATCGACACCTCAGTAACTATGATGCCAGGGTGAGGAGTAAGAGGGTGGGGAAATAATAGTGTAAGAAATAATGGCTGAAATTGTCCCCAATTTAGTGAAAGACACAACTCTGCATGTACAACAAACCCAGTAAACCTCAAGCAAGAAGTATAAGAAAATATAAGCATATCATTTTCCAATAATTGAAAACCAAGATAGAGTTAAAAACCTAAAAAGAGCAAAGAATAAACAACACTCCATAAAACCCTAATAGTCAAATAAAAACTCATAAAAACACACTAGAGGGAAAAACAATGTCTTGAATGCTTTCTGACTTCTCACTAGAAATAATGGATGCAGGAAGACAGGGGACAAACACCATTAAGGTACTGGAAACCAAAACTGTCCAAGTGAGTTCAGTACCCAGCAACAAGCACCCTTTAAGAAGTAAGGTGATGTTAAAATACCTCCATAGAAAGAAAGGTAGGAGAATTAGTTGCCAACAGAACTCAACTACAAGGAGTACTTCTTCAGGATGAAGGAAAATTAATTATATCAGATGAAAACTTAGACCCTCAGGAAAGAATGAAGAGCATCAGAATTAGCAAATATCTGATAAAAATAAAATATTGTTCTTCCTTCTAATTCTTTGACATACTTATGATTACTTAAAGCAGTAATTACAACATTGTCTTTTGGAATTTACTAATTATTCAGATATAGTGCATATGAAATCCATATTTCAGATGGACCTGTATAATTACAAAATGTCTACATTTTGTATAAAGTAGTAAGATATTAATTCTAAGTAGACTGTGCAAAGTTAAAAATATACTAAGGAGTAGTAGGGTCACACAAGGGACTCCGGTTGATAATGGAGAACCCTCAGCGGAACAAGGAAGTGGTACAAAGGAAGGGGGAGGGCAAGAAAGAAGTGAATTAGCCGGGCGTGGTGGCGCAGGCTTGTAATCCCAGTACTTTGGGAGGCGGAGACCAGAGGATCTGGGTTCGCGGCCAGCCTCAGCACTCTCTCTCTCTCTCTCTTTCTCTCTCTCCCCCATCTCTCTCTCTCTCTCTCTCTCTCTCTCTCTCTCTTTCTCTCTCTCTACTTAGTGAGGCCCTCCGCAACTTCGTGAGACCCGGCTTCAAAATAAAGTGTAAAAAAAATAAGGCCGGGGGTGTAGCGCAGAGGTAGAACGCCCCTGGGTTCAATCCCTGTACCACACACACACAAAAATAAATAAAGAAGTGAATTAATGGAATCACTATCATAAACAATATGTACATGTGAAAATATACCAACATCATTCTTGGTACTTCATACGAGTGGGGGGAGGCGGGGGGGACACTAAGAGCTGTGTGCATGTATGTTAACATCAAATAGATATTCATTGCGATGTAAGACTCCAATGCACCAATAAAAGCATGTTAAAAAAATTAAAAATTTTAAATATGATGAACTCCAAAAAATATACATTGTAATCTCTAGAATAATCACTAAAACAATAATGCAAAGAGGTATAGCTAAAAATTCTGCAAATATAATGGGATTATAAAACATACTCAAATAATGCAAAAGAAGACTGAAAAGGGGAAAATAATTTAAAGAAAAACAAAAAATCCAACCATAGTAATAATTATGTGGAATCAAGATGTACTGGACACTAATTAAAAGATGGACTGTCAGAATGAATATGAATGGAAGCTCTAACTACAAACTGTCTCTATAGTACATGTTAAGTGTAAGGACTGAGGGGGTGAAAGGAAATGACTGGAAAGAATACCTACCAGGAATACAAGAAGCACAAGAATACTAGGGTGGCTGGATCAGACCTCAGGATAATATTTCCAGAGACAAAAAGAGATTTCACAATGAAAACTGGGTCAATTGATCAGGAAGCTTTAATAGCCATAAATATGCATGCACCTAAAAAGAGCTTCAACATATATAAAGCAAAACCAGACAGAATTTAAGTAAAAAATAATCTTAGCAGTCATATCTGAGTATGTGGCTGCTTCTCTTAGCTATTAATTTTGACAATGTTATTATTTTAGATGAGTATTTGAATGCCTCTCTTTAGTAAGTGATAGAACAACCTGATCCCCTCTCCTGCCAGTCACTAGAGACACACAGATGATCTAACGCTCTGAACCACCTTGACCTAATTGATAGCTATAGAACACTGGACTCAACATCTGCAGAATACATACTGTTTTCAAGTGCACATGATACATTCATCAAGATTGACCATATGTTCAGCCATAGAACAAGTGTCAATAAACCCAGCAGAATTGAAAACATACAGAGTGTGCTCTCTATTCACACGGAATTAAATTAGAAATTAATAACAATTAGATATCCAGGAAAACTTCAAATATCTGGAAATTAAAAGCACACTTCAAGAAATCACAAGGGAAATTAGGATACATTTTGAACTGAAAGACACTGAAAATTCAATATTCCAAAATGTGTGGGATAAAACTGAAACATTTCTTAGAAGGAAATTTAGATTTACAAGCTTATATGAGAAAGGGGATAAAAGTCTAAAACTAAAGGACTTAAGTTTTAAAGAGCTAGAAAAAAGGTAAATTAAACCTAAAAATCAATATAAGGAAAGAAATGATAAAGATAAAACTAGAAATCAACAAAGTAGAAAGCTAACCATAGAAATATTAATAAAAAGTCAATTCTTATAAATGATCAGCAGATTTGATCAACTTAGCTAGACTGATTGAGAAAAAAAGAGGATACAAACTACCAGCATTAGGAATGAAAGAGTATCAGCATTGAGCCTTTAGACATTTAGGGGCCAATAAGGAAATATTATAAACAACTTTATGACAGCAAATTTGACTTACCACTATAAAGAAAATTGAAACAACCTTTTCTTTATTGAAGAAATAGAATTCATTAGGAAGGAAAGCAGGCAGGCAGACAGTTTCCTCCAGTTCCAGATGGTTTTACTGGTGGATTCTAATAAACATTTCAGGAAAAAGATAACACCAATCTTAAGCTCTTTCAGAAAACTCCTTACAAGGCCTGCATAACCCTAAAACCAAAATTTTATAAAACTTATAGGATTGGTCTCTATCCAGAATAGATTCATTCAGCCACATCAGTATAACAAAATGGACTTTAATGGATATAAAAATTGAAGGGCCGGGCGTGGTGGCACATGCTTGTAATCCCAGTACTTTGGGAGGCGGAGACCGGAGGATCCGGGTTCGCGGCCAGCCTCTCTCTCTCTCTCTCTCTCTCTCTCTCTCCTTAGTGAGGCCCTCTGCAACTTCGTGAGAACCGGTTTCAAAATAAAGTATAAAAAATAGGGCCGGGGGTGTAGCGCAGAGGTAGAAAACCCGTGGGTTCAATCCCCGGTACCGCAAAAAAAAAAAAACCCTAAAAATTGAAGGAATAAAAACGAAACAGAATTATCCTCCTCTTGCTTTTTCTTATTCTAATATCTATTTAACAATAAATAAATCAATCCCATTGGAACTAAAATTGATCTGTGAACAATGTGATGGCTCCCTTCCACTGTTGGAGGAGACTCTCCTTACAAGCAGTCGTTGGTACCTCCTCTCTGTGGTAAGGCACGGGGGGGGGGTGGAGGGGTACTACAGCACAGACCTGCACTTCAGGAAGGCAGTAAGAATCCTAGCTCTGGTCACAGGTCATCTATGATCTCAAGTCTGGCTTTTTCAGTTCAAATTAGCTCAAATTAGGTTAATAGTCGCCAAAAGCTTTAGGGTTAAGGCACCCTCCTGCACTCTCCCCATTGCCTGAGGGTACAGAGCTCCACCCAGGTGACGTGGGAGTGGGATGCAGGTCCCCTAAATCCCAGCCCCGAGCCCTGGTCATTGCACCCTCCAGCCTCCTTAGAGAGGGGTGATGTGTATGGACTGTGGGCACTGATTTTACAGGGAACTCCACTGCACCTGAAAGTGCATACTAACACTCATATAAAATGCTCATTATAATATAAACTGATCTACCTTCACCTAATAATGCCTTCTACAAGAAACATTAAGTTCATATTTAGTTACCAACAATTTAGGGTTCTCAGAATTTAGAAATGCTCTGGTATATTCTGGTTTGGATAATCAAAGGTTCAAAATATCTGTGCATGATATCTGTGCATAATCCCTTATTTAACCTTTTTTGGCAAATGAGCTCTTCTCTGCCTTGTAGGCAATTCAGATGAATTCCACGGACTGCTGTTCTCATAGTCCACCATCCCAGCATCTTTTGTAGAAACACTTGAGGGAAGGGAGGCAAGACATGGATACACTGGCCCCAGCTCTGTTTGGGGTGCAGGTAGGTCAAGAAACCTGTATGGAACTCAGATTTTCCATGAAAATAAAAAGTGGGCAGAATGCTCTATTTCCCTAAATTTATATCATTTTCTTTTCATTGTAAGTGTGACAAGAACAAGAATCTTTAGAATCTTCTTTTCTTTGTGACTGTCTTAGTTTTTCTTCCTTCCACTTCTCCTTTCTATACTCATCAACTGGTAAGAGCTTCTGTGAAAAGATACAGGGTGGGATGAGGTGAGAAGAGCTAAAGGAACAGTCGTGATTTTTACTTTTTTTTTTTTGGTGCTGCGGATTGAACCCAGGGGTGTTCTACCTCTGAGCTACACTCTCAGCCCTATTTTATTTTATTTTTTTATTTTGAAACAGGGTCTTGCTAGGTTGCTGACAGTCTCACTAAGTTTCTGAGGCTGGCCTTGAACCTGAGATCCTCCTGTCTTAGCCTCCCAAGTACTGGGATTATAGACATGTGCCACCATGCTTGGCTTACATCTTATTTTTTACCACCAGCTCTAGCGGCCACGTTGGCCTTGCTGCAGGAACTAGGAGCACATGGGAAAAGCCATGGCAATCCGACTCTTTCTGATGAGCAGATTGATGCAGAATTGGACCAGAAGTGGACCAATTGGGACTGCCGTTATCAATTTGTGGTTTAAACATAAACTAATTTCAGAACAATCTTATGTTTCTTACCTTTTATGCTTCTTTTTATTGTACTGAACTCCTTTCCCTTTCTCTTTTTCTTAATGCTCACATTTCCTCCCCTCCTTTTGTTGTATACATTATGCTAATTTGCTAAGCACCTTTGATCTTACTTTCAATTGTAGGAGCAACTAAGTGTCTTAACCATACTGACAGCGCTCATGAGTAATAAAAATTCTATCCAAGTCATATCGAATAAGCAGAAACATTTTGCTCTAAGAATAATTAAATATCCCTGGCAAGTATAGTCCTCTAACTGTCTTAATACACCTTCCAAAGGTCCTATTATTGAACTACAGGTATTAGAAAGATAAATGTGCAGCCAAGCATGGTGGCCCACGCCTGCACTCCCAGTACTTGGGAGGCTGAGACAGGAAAATCACAGGTTTAAGTTCAGACTGAGCAATTTAGTGAGACTCTGTTTCAAAATTAAAAGAAAAAATGAATCGGGATGGGGCGTAGCTCAGTGGTAGAATGCTCTTGAGTTCAATCTCCAGTACCGCAAAAATAAATAAATAAAATAAAAAAGATATATGTGTAAATGCTTTTGCGTTATATAAAATCCAAGCTATAAGCATAATAACAAGGTGTCCTACTTCAGGGAGTTTTATATTGCTTATGGAATTTTTTAATCTGGCATTATGTTAAAACATGCAACCAAAATTTTCTGAAAACTATTTATGAGTATAGTATTGGTTATTACATATCTACCATTAATAAACCAAAGTGTATGTATGCCTCACAGTATGAATATCTTCCTTAGACATGAATTCCCACTCCATGTAATATTTGATCCCATAAACTTAGCAGTTTATACCTCAAGGGTAGGGATGGATTTTATTCTGTTTTTATTTACAATGAAAATTGAATCTTAACTAGCCACATGGGAATATGATAGACAATGATCCATTGTCTTAGTATTTACCTAATTTATTGATTGAATGAAGTGAGGTCTATGATTTGACTCAAGAGTTTGGCCTTTTACATTTTTTTTAGTTTGTGGAATTGTTTGATTAACAATAAATTTCAAAAGAATCTAGTGATATTGAGAAAATATGGTCTGATACTAAGAAACATCAGGGCATACCTTATGTTCAATTTGTGGTTCAGTCTCTTCCTAAAATAAAACAGTAACTAGTGAATCTTTTTGAATAGGCCGTGTATGTGTGTGTGTGTGTGTGTGTGTGTGTGTGTGTGTGTGTGTGATAGTATATTAAATTTTCTCTAGGGAAATTCTCCAAGATAGACTTAGTTTTCAAAACTGCTTTTTAAACATTACAAGTAGAAAGGTATGGAATAGCTGTAGTTTTGCTATTACATCTAAGGAATAAATTTTCTGTAATTCAGTAGTAGCTGGTACTTTAAGTTTTAATGTGGATATTAGCCCATATTTTGCAAGTGTTAAGTATGAAATTAGGAAATGGTATGTTTTATCTTACATTCTATTTCTAGTTATAGCAAACTTTTTGACATTTGCAGAACATTTGTGCACAGTATTTCCTTTCAATGGCCATCATAAATGTATTATTTTTTACATGTAGATTTTAAAGTTAGGAATTTGGAGCCCTAGGAAGAGCCTCAAGACACAGGATAGACTTCTTCAGGACATTTCATAGGAATAAATAACCTTGGGCACTTGAAAGTGGATTTGACTGCCTGGTGATCTAGACATACCCCAGCATTTGTGTCTAACCTCTGAACAAGGTTTTCCAATTAAATTGATAAGAAACCACCCCTCTTTTTTTTTTCATGGCGTGTGTGTGTGTGTGTGTGTTAGTTACTGGGGGTTGAGTACAGGGGCATTCTACTTCTGAGATATACCCCTGGCCCTTTTTATTTTGAAGCAGGGTCTCATTAGGTTGCTGAGAGTCTCACTATGCTGCTGAGGCTGTCCTCACTCAGACCGGTGATGTTCCTGTCTCCGCCTCCCAAGTGCTGGGATTACTTGCGCTACCACACCTGGTGAAAACACCCTTCTCTCTTCTCTCAGCTCCAACTTTGTAGACTGTAAACTCATAAATGAAGCCAGGCTGTTGCTATTACACTTGCATTTGGCACAGTTATGTTATAAATTTAAGTGAAGCAATACCTACTCTGTGTTCTAGTTCCTCAAATGAATAATGCACTTCATATAGATGGATTAATAATAACTACATTCTGTATTTCTATTCCCTCTGTAGTTTCATTAGCTACACAGATATTTACTTCCTTCTCCTTACCTGTGTAATATTTAAAAATCTGTATTCCATTGAGAAAGCAGCTCTATCTTGTGGATTAAGTAAAGCGACTCCTGATTACCACTCACCTCCTGGATGATTAAAGGACCGAATAGAAGCCACATAGAACCATTCTAGAGATGTTGATTCAAATGGATAGGATCCTTTTTATGCTTCGAAATTTTCCTACATGGGAGATAAGCCCAACAGGATACATCTTGGAAACTGGAGAAACTTTTAGTTCTAACATCTACAATAATTAATGAGCATTTGGAATGGAGCATAAAATTAAAAATTAAAAGAAAGCCGAAAGAATTAAACTATTGCAATTACTGCACTTGTATCTTTTGGCACTGTGAGAAAGGACATCTCAGTCTGATAGCTTCCAGCGGTATAAACTTGGATAAGCCACCTGACCTCTCTAGGACTTATTTGTTCATTTGGGCCAAGTGACTCATAAGATCTGTTCCAGATCTAAAAACACTACGGGATTGTATTCTTGATAGGGAATACTTTAATAAAGCCCTGACTGACAAATGTTGCAAAGCTATGTCTCAAACACAAAGGCACACCACAGAGTCAGGAGTGCGGGGGCTGGGTGGGCAGTCGTAGGAGGAAAAGCAGAGTGAAATCCGTGCTGGGGAGGTGAATAATCAGTCTGAAATGAAAAGGAGATTTTTGTGTGGGGAGATAGAAAAACCACACAGTGTAGGTGGAAGTTAAGGTAAGTGGTTGAAGATCCTGAACTCTAAAATAGGACGTTGAGATTTTGACTTGTAGGTGCTGAAGGTTGGATAAGGCATAAAGACAGATGAAGAGGACTAGGGACTCTCCAGCAAGGTAATTGCATTAATGATAACAACAGCTAAATTTTATTAAGCGCTTACTGTATGCTAGGCATAGTTCTACCTCCTTTAGATGTACTAACTCATTCAAATAATGAAAATGATAACCCTGTGAGTTAGGTACTATTATTAATCCTTTTGCCAAAAAAAGAAACTTATGAAAAAGAAAAATTTAAGTAAATTGCTTAACCATAAACACAAAACTGGGGGGGGAGTGGAAGCTTATAAAGATGAGAACTGGAATTATTTGAAGAAATCCAACAGATATGAATTATTTTAAGAAATTTGATTATTGGGAAATATGTATTGCACTGAGAACATTTAAAGTGTGGCAATAATTTATTACAATTAAGTTTTAATTTTGGAACTTACACACACACATTGTGCTATAGTCATGTTTGTCAGTTTATGATAGTGCATGTGTTAAAAATAAATTTATAACAGAATAATTTCACTCAAACCAAAGCAGACCTGGTTTATTTGGTCTCTGGCATACCTATGTAGAAAAATGAAGAGGGAATTCAAACACTTAAGGAACAAATGATACCAATCCTATATAATTTCTTTAAGAAAAAAGAAGCATAGGGAAGATTTCCCATCTTATTCTCTGATGCCAGCATTTCTCTAATACTAAAACTAGTCAAAGATTTTACAAGGAAGAAAAACTACAGTTCACTATGTCTCACAAACACTGAAGCAAAAACATTCTCAACAAAATATTAGCAAATTGAATCAAACCACATATAATAAGATTTAAACACTACATATGATTAGGTGGGATTTTTCCAGGTATGCAAGGCAAATTCAATATTTGGAAATGTAATCCATGTCAACAGGCTAAAGAAGAAAAACCATATAACCATATCAATAAATATAGGAAAAGCATTTGATAGAATCTGCCACTCATTCATGATAAAAGCTCTCACCAAACTAGGAATAGAGGGTAACTATCTCAATTTCATGAAGAATATCTAAACAAACAAACAAACAAAAAACTACATCTAACAAGGATACTAATGACAAGAATCTAGAAGCATTCCCCCTAAGATGTGGAAAAAAGTGAAGATTCAGCATTTCTATTCAATGCCATACTTAAAGTTCTAGCAAGTACAACAAGACAAGAAAAATAAACAAAAGGTAGTCGTATTAGGAAGGAAGAAATAAAACTGTATTCATTCACAGATGACACGATTATCTATGTTGAAAATCCTGAAGACTAAACAATAAAACTCCTGTGATTATAGCAACTATAGCAAGGGTGCAGGATACAAGATTGATACAGTCATCCCCCAGTATCTGTGAGAAATTTGCTACAGATATTAGAATGGATTTTGGATACCAACTCTGTGGATGCTAAAGCCTTGTGTATAAGATTGGCCAGTATTGCATATAACTTACTTATATCCTACCATATACTTCAAATCATCTTCAAATTACTCATAATACCTAAATACAAATGATGTGTAAATAATTTTGAACTATATTATCTATGAAATGGTGACCAGGAAGAATATTGTCTGTACATGTTCAGTACAGACACTTAAAAAACAACAAAAAATTTCAAGCAAGGTGCAGTGGCACACACCTGTAATTCCAGTACTTGGAAGGCTAAGATAGGAGGATCGCAGGTTGAGGTCAGCACTTAGTGAGACTTAATTTTCAAATAAAAAGGGTTGGGGGTGTATCTCAGAGGTAGAGTGCCCTTGGGTTCAAACCCCAGTACCACAAAATAATGATAATTTCAGTGCAAGGTTGGTTGAATCCTCAGATATGGAACCCATGGGCGTGGAAAGCAGTGTATGAAGTGTGTATGAAGTCAGTCAGTTGCTTTCCTATATATAAGCACTGAGCAACTAGAATTTGAAATTAAAAACATATCATTCATATTAACATAAAATTGAAATGATTATGAATAAATATTATATAGGAAATGTATATATGAGGCAGATACTACTTCTTTCACTCTGATGAGAGAAATTTTCAAATCTTAAGATTCAACAAGAGGAAGGCAACTCAAAAAGTAGGAAAATGATCTGAACAGAGGCTTCAGCAAAGAAGATATGCAGATGGAAAATAACCATATGATAGATCTAAGCATTTATTACTTTGTCATGAATGAATTATAAATGCAAACAATGATGAAATATCATTATATCCCATCAGAATTTCTAATTTCCAAAACACTGACAAAGCCAAATGCTGACAATGATCTAAAGCAACAAGAACTTTCATTCATTGCTAGTTGGGATGGAAAAAGGAACAGGCACTTTGGAAGACAGTTTGAAAGTTTCTTATAAAGCTAAATATAATATTAAATATGATTATCAATTGTACTCCTAGGTATTTCTTTAATGGGATTAAACGTTATATACACAAAAACACCTGCACATGAATATTTTATATCAGCTTTATAAATAATTGCTCCAATTTGAAAAAACCAAGATGTCTTTAAATAGGTGAATGGATAAACAAACTGGTATATCCATACAGTGAAATATCATGCAGCAATAAAAAAGAGTTATGAAGTCATAAAAAACATGGAAGAACTTAAGTCCATATTACTATGTACAGGAAGCCAATCTCAAAGGCTATTCCAACTATTTGACATTCAAGAAAAGGCAAAAATATGGAGACTTCAAAAACGTCAGTGGTTACTAGGGGATCAGGGAGAGGGGGAAGGATGAAGGAATTTTAAGGCAGAGAAGCTATTCTGTGTGACACTGTAATGGTGGAATCATAACACCATGCATTTGGCAAAACCCACAGAACTGTGCAACATAGTGAACTCTAATGTAAACTATGGATTTTAATATATCACTATTTGTTTATCAATTATAATAAACATACCATACCAAAGCAAGTTGTTAATAATAAGGCAGACTTGGGTTGGGGAGGGCGTATATGGAAACTCTGTGTACTTTTGGTTAAACTCTTATGTTAACCTAAAACTGCTCTAAGAAATGAAATTTATTAATTTTAAAATCCCTACTCAATCCAAACACATGTTTTTTGGAGGGGGGGTGGAGGGCTGAGGCATATTTTTGCATAAAAACAAAGAATGTGGTCAGAAGTGTAGCAGCAGACATGGGAGAAAGAAGGTTCCTTCTTACTGATTCCCTGGCTTCCAGTATCGCCGCCCCATCCATGCTGATGCCAGAATGACCCTGTTACAGGAAACCCGAACATCCCATCCTCCTCCTCTAACTTGCTCAAGAAATACCACGTGATGCAAGATGTCACAAACTCCTTGGTATGGCACATGCGGCCCAAAATAGTCTGGAAAGGCTCTGCTTCTCTGTTCACTGCGGATCATTTCAGCCCACCCACCCTATGGTCCAATTCCCCCAGAGGTTTTGGATTCATGAGAAAGTTCTTCTCTGGACATGCAAACTCCCACTCATTCTTCCCATGTCAGTTAGGGAATTCTCTTCTGAATAAAGTCCCCTCTGAGCTTCCCAGGTAGCCTTAAGATACTTTTTCTTGTGCTCCAGTTGACATTGGTAACTAGCCAATGTAAGACAAATAGCACATGGTGATATAACTGTTCATTTACATGCCCAGCGCCTCCTTTGACCCAAGCTCCTTTAGGAGACCACTATGTTGTGTCTGTCTTTATATCTCTAGTGTCTACAACAGAGCCTGGTATATAGTAGGTGTTGAATAAATGCTTGTTTAATAGACACCAGGAGCTGAGCATTCAATTCAAGCTTGGAGTCACCACAGCCTCTATAGTAATATACTCCCGTTAGTATTTTAATAGTTCACACTTCTCTGATTAATTCTCACTTGTATATATAGTGAACTCTTTTTTTTTTGTGGTACTGGGAATTGAACCCAGGGGTGTTCTACCTCCGAGCTACACGCTCAGCCCTATTTTTTATCCTTTATTTTGAAACCGGGTCTCACGAAGTTGTGGAGGGCCTCACTAAGTAGCTGAGGCTGGCCGCGAACCCGGATCCTCCGGTCTCAGCCTCCCAAGTACTGGGATTACAAGCGTGCGCCACCATGCCCGGCTTATAGTGAACTCTTAATTATGCACCAGAGGATTATCCACATTGTAGTTTAGCATAGCAAATCTTACTTTTAACTTCTTGTTGACATCACCAGCTGTTTACTTATGTCCTTCATTGACATTGCCACCAATTCCATCTACTTTTACTCTCACTCGCAGCCTAGAACACGGCAGAAGCTGGAAAGAAGGTATTTTTTTTTAAAAAAGAAACAAACAATTATTTGCCTCTTATTACATGAGGTTCTGGGCTTGATGCAAGAGATCCTGAAGTCAGAAAAAAAGAGGCCTGAAAAGTTCATGAATGGGGTAGCTCCTCCAGAGCTGGGGTGAAGGGGCAGACCTGGGAAAATGTTTCTGGAAAAAGAATCCTTATCATAAACGACAAATCTTCAAACAGCTTTTAGAGCATGTTCCTTAACAAATTACACTACACTTGTCTGTATAACATATCCTATGTCTATTATTGCTAGTATTTTATATTGTCTAACTTTTTCAAATTCTTGGAATTCACCTTGATCATACTACCTGGGAGGATGTTTAGGAATAACACGTGAACAACTGCACATTCTTGAAACAATCACATATTAAAAACCA
The DNA here is from genome assembly GCA_004027185.1 of Glis glis. NCBI lineage: Eukaryota > Metazoa > Chordata > Mammalia > Rodentia > Gliridae > Glis > Glis glis. Next base: position 37,327 of record PVJS01003420.1, on the reverse strand, counting down.
TCTTCAATTGCAGACTTCTAGTGGAGATAAAAAAATAATCTCGGGCATAGGTTTTTGTTTTGTTTTGTTTTGTTTCATGTTTCCCCAAGTATGTTACATGAAACTATTTTTTAATGTCATTTACATTAAACTCTTGAGCTGCCGACTGTGCCTTAGATTCTTCTGAAGGCCCCCGGTAGTGATTCCTCTTTTAAATTTAAAAGCCTAATGAACCCAGATTTTTAAAAGTAGCTAATATTGGGTTGAGGGCCAAACAATATAATAATGCAGCGCTACTCGCATTATTCCTGGAGCTATTTGATTTTGACAAGCCCACATTTGGTAATTAACATGAGAATGCCCCCTTGGGCCGTTCTCCTGTTAGCTAAAATATCTTATAAATTACTGTAATAAAAGGGGAAAAAAAGGAACACGCTGCCTGTCAATGTTTCAACTTATCTAGCAAGAGGAGGAGACAAAGCCCCGATCTGAAAACACACAGCTGCCAAATGGGAGCCTAAGTCCTACTGTCTGCCCCAGTGTGGGAGAGTCTCCTGTTCAACCGCGGATGGAGGTGCGCGGCATCCGTGGAATTCCCCGAGCAAAAGGTGTGCTGGCCCTGTGCATATGCGGGTGCATGGGTGTCATAATCACTGCGTAGTGGTATTACACCCTCGACTAAATGCCAGGCCAGTGGACACTGCATCAGTAATTGAGCACGCAGCTTTATATATTCCATTTGAAGGTCTCTTGGCAGAGTTAATAAATAATACCATCTACCAATGATGTCAAATACACTCTAATTTATTATCCTAATCTAGATGAATGTATTAACATGGCCATAATATAGATTCTATGTGCCTTTGTGGTTAGGAGTCAAATGTCTCTCTCTACTACCTCTGTTTGCTCCCATCTGGCTCTAAGCTTGTAATCAGCTAAAGGGATTGCAGTTGACAAACGAGCAGATTTCAGAGTTTATTTTCTTGAGGATAAGATGTAGCAGTGATATAATTTTAATTCTGACAAGGAGAAATAATAATTTGTGGCTGTTTCCTTAAAATTGACTTTTAAAATTCTTTAAGACAACACTTTTTTTTCTGTTTCACCCACATACACATTTATCAGCCTGTTATAGACATATACACCACAAAAAGATAATTATGACATAGGAGTAATAAATTCTTCCTAGTTAATGGACAGTACTGTGTGTCTACACATGTCCTTACTGGTGTACTCTGAATATCAGGTAACCAGGTAAAGGAACAGATCATAAATGCATCTGAAAACAAACTTCATCTTTTCATACTATAGTTTTACCTACTGTTTACCAAATCAACTTTTATTATCATCAATTTATTTTAATCTGGGACATTAACCACATTAATTAGAGTTGACAGCAGCTGCTGATTAAACAATACTGTCCAACATTCTATTACTTATGGTCTTTTTTTTGAACATTTCAGTTAAATGCCTCAGGGAATCAATGGGTATAAAGTGTAGACTTATTGACAAAAATTCCGAGCCTGCCATAGAATATAGCACAAAAATAGCTGTGTTTAATCTATACCAGACATAATTTGCTACCACCGCTGAATTTTAAGAGGAACAGATCCAAAATCATGTCAGTGTTCCCATTTTTGTGCCACAGAGTAATGACATTTAATCAGGAATATTACTACCCTCTTTTGGTGACAGCTGAGACACAAAACCAGCCAGCTGAAGCAATTCCTGTCTTACTGCTGGCGGCCTATAAACAGCCGCTACCAACAGGAAGACGCCTTACCTCTCGCATGCCATCAGAAGGAATTTTAAAGGGCAAGGCACGCAGTCAGACTACAGCTGGAGTCCGTCAGGTTTCTTACAGGCTTCAGGAACCATCCTATAGCAACCATGCATTGCGTCCCCGGGGCCTAAGGAAGCTTGGGGAAGAAGCTGTTCTAGATCTTGCATGCAATGGCACTGCAGTCACCAGGTGGGAGACAGCATGAGGTTTGCAGAATACAACCGCCATGGCTCCTGCTCGGTTAGATCGATGGCCTATAATTACCTGGGAATTACTTGGACACAAATCAATGGTGGATTATGTCCCATTCATAATGAGCAGGGCAACTTTTGCCTGGTCTGAGAACGTCACAATAGAGACACTTTCCCCATCTGCTTACTCTGCTTTCTGCTGCCTGCCCAAACTGCGTCTGAGCTGGCCCAGACAGGCTGCGGACAACAGGAAGAGCACTTGAGATAGGGAGGAGGATCAGGGGCTGTGCCTCCAACTCTGAAGACAGCCTATATTGCGGGAGGTTGGAGGTTTTCACTCAACCCAGATCTGGACGAAGATTGACATCTCTGAGATAAAAAGCTCCGCATTCCATTAGATGTCATCAGCTGGGCCAGCCTCCTCCCCCGGCCACGCCCCAAGGGATCCAGCCACATTTTGATGACATCCATCAAGTCCAGGATTTCAGCTCAACAGTTTGCAGCAATTTCTCCATCTTACAGCCATCACGGAGAAGGGGGTGGGAGGAGAAGATGCAGGCAAGTGGTGGGGAGGGCCTGCTTGGTGCCATTTGATCAAACACCAGAGGTACCGCCCCATAACCAAGCTGGCACCAACACACCACTGTAGCCTGTAATACTTCTTAAAAGTAAAGGAATAGAGCTGGAGTCCTGCTGGATTTCCCTTAGCAACCTGACAGGAGCCCACAAGGTCAGCTAGCAGGAAGCGTAGAAAATTATACAGTGGGGAATTATCAGCTAAATTATTTCACTATACTCAGGATTTTTACTGTTCTTCCCAAGACAGTGGCCTCTTGCTACCCAGATTAGAAACATGAATAAAAGGACAAGAATGACAAAAGGAGGGGGGATGGAAAGGGAAACATTTTAAAAAGCATATATATATATAATGTTACACACACACACACACACACACACACACACACACACAGAGGCTTTGTTTTGTTTTAATGCAATTCCACAAAGCTACTGCCCAGAGATTCAACCTGCCTGTTTTCTTTCTCTGGCCATGATGCTTGATGCTTCTTGCCCTTTTTGTTCAGGGTGGAAGGACGATGGGGGATGGGCAGGAGATTGCCTCCGGATCAGGTTTGCTACACAAGCTACAGCAGCAGGAGCAAGCATGATTTATCAATTAACAGGTAATGAAAAAAATTCTCTGCAATTAAAGATATGATTTTGCTCAAACAGGAAGCAGCACCATACAACTGTGTACCCCTCTGAGGAATTCTCAGCTCCTGTCACTAACGTGGAACACAGCTAATTTTAACAGAGTGTGTGTGGGCCCCTTGGGGGACTCCATGTTGATGAAGGAATATACAGTAGGGAACCCCCAGAGGACCTAGCTGATTGGAGAGCCCCAGGAAAGGTGTAGGGAAATTACATTTCCTGTTTCTTAGGAGAGTTATTAAAGGGGAAGGCAGCTTTAATCACTGAAAGACCAGTTGCTGTATTATTTTTGATTTATATACCAAAACAATACCCTTTATTCCTTGGTTACTTTTTAATATATATGTCAGCTTAGTCAATATTATATTTCTGTATAACATATAAACAGCTCAAAGATCTGGCTAAAAATGTGAAGGGTTTTTAAAAGATTATACAAGACAAAATATATTATTGCTACTCAACCAAAAATCAGAAAATCAAAGTAGACAAGAATTTATCCCTTTTTTCTTTCATGTAAATCAGTAAGAAACTATTTTTTTAAAAAAATGCACCATGAATTTCCTAATGCTGTAAAAAAAAAGTTGCAGAGTGTCCAATATTTTCTTCTGGATATGCAGACAGTATCTGAGGAAGAAAGTTTTCATTTCTATGCCATAAATGCAGAAAAGGCAGAGTAATTTATTAATATTATGTTTGTGTCAATGGTTTAAAATACTTGTATAATATAGTCAATATTTTACATCAATAATTTAATACACCTCGGAGATGGAGGAATCTTCAGATCACCCAATCCAACTGTTTCATGTCTTGGAAAGAAAGCAAAGAGTTAGAAAGGCTAAGTATTGATAACAAAATAACAATAACAGTGACAATAATGTCTACTGTTGGTTGGATAATTATTCTGTTAGGTGCTACCCTGAGGTCTTTGAAGATATTATCATATTTAATTCCTACAATAGCTCTATGAGGCATGAACATTATTATCAATTATCACTATCAAAGTTTTCATAAAAAGCAAAACTTAGGCTTAGAGAGAGTAGACAACTTGTTGAAGGCTACATGGGGAGACAAGGGCAGGACAGAGGACCAGGCTTGACCCAAGAGCTCACACGCTTCACTGCTAGGAGATACCAACTGTCCAGTCAGGCACTGACTGTAGAGACATTGAAAACAGACCCCAGATCCCATTTGGGGGCTTAGCAATGAAGAAGAAAGCTATGAGATCTATTAGATTACGTTGAAATACTCTCTGCACCAACACGTCACCTTGCAATGTTGAATTTCAAGTAGTAAGTCCCAATACCAATTCTGTCCAACCAAACAGGACACGCATGTGTGTCAGTAAATATGCTGAATGTGGCTGCTGGACTGGGAGGCGGGAATGCAAATTCCTTGGGGAAAATAAGGGCAGGAAGGCCCTCTACTGCTGTGGCCTCTGATCTCCCAGCAGGATTCTCCTTGCCTCCTTCTAACCCCCAGGCTAAGCCTCCCCAAACCACTATCCAGCCCAAACCGAATTACATTTATAAAAGCATGGGTCCATTTCTGGTGTTTTAAAATTTTAACTGAAGACTGTCTTCCCAAAAAAGCTCACACCTACAACACTCCTCATGAACATCCGCACTGAACTATAGTGTACAGCATGAGTGCAGAGAGTTTCCCTTTGAAAACACAACGTAAAAAACTGTTCCCGTCAACAACTTGAGGAGATGCAGAAGGCTCCTTCAAACCTTGCCCCCCCCAGTGATACCTGGGGGCAAAGGTTCCCTCTTCTAGACAGAACATTTGGAAAGAGGCTGTCCCTGCCAGCTTTGCTCTTGTTTCTTTGAAGAATTCCTCTGACAGTTCCTAAATGCATTATCAGGATTTGTCTCGCTGGTAATGGCCAATTCATTTGTATTACCACATTCAGACCTTACACTGAACAGACAATAGCAGGTATGAAGACTGGTCCCATGGAGTCCTGTGCAGCAGACAGCTCTGATTGGCTCAGAGAAAACTCCAGCAGGGAATCCAGTCTGTCCTCCTCAGGATTCCTGTCTAGACTCACCACCCCCTTATAGACAGGTAGACAGACAGACAGTGGGCACATGTGCACACACACCCCATAAACCCCAGCAGTGAGCCTCACTCTCACTGAGAAGAACTGGGACAGGCATCAAGTCCAGCACCTTCATTTAATAGATGAGGAGCCGAGTCCCAGGGAGAGTAAGACTTCCACATGTTAATGAGTGGCGAAGCTAGGGCTCCATCCTAAAGACATCTGACCCGCAGCCCGCTGTTCTTTGTGCAGCAGTATTTCACCAACACCATAAAAAAGCCTTTCTCCATAATGGGGATGTTCAAATTTTTCCTCTCTATAAGCCCGTGTATATTGGGATTGGGACTGCATTTTACAAATGATCCATTTCCCAGGCCTTTCTTCTCAAGGGCTTCCACCCAGCATCCTCACCCACTGGTGTAGGGGCCCCGGCTGGTACAAAGGGACACAAAAGAGTGTGGAGGACTTCTTGGGAGACTGAGCTACCTGCAAACCCAACCTTCCCATGTGAGTTTCACCCTGCTCCAGTCCCTGGGCTAATACCTCCCTGCAATCCATGTCCTGTGCTTGAAGACAACCGAGCATACTAAAGGCATCTACTTTCTTAACATTTAAAAATGTAGGGGGTCAGACCTTAACATGTTTCAACGAATTGGAAGGAAAATAAATGCTGGAAAGATATTCAGACATTCAAAATTTGAAGGGGGGAAAAAGATAACCCTGAGTCATATTCTAATTTTTATAGGTACAATTTGTACCTATCTTTCAGTAGATGAGAGAGGTGGCACAGGAGAAACGGATCATTAAACAGTAGTGTGAAACCAGGGAAATTAACCAGCTGCTGTGAAAGCCACCTCTCTCTTATTCTCTGAGAAAGAGAGAGGAGCAGGAGGGGGTGGGACAGAGCCAGCAGAGCGAAGGCAGGGCGGACGGAGCTGATTTCACTGATAAAGCATCAGCTTAGAAGTCTGTGGACCATCTTTAAGCCAATGAACAACAACAACAACAACAAAAAAAAGGTTTGATCAAAAAGTAATAGTTGCATGTGACACATCCCTTATGCTTTTGAAATTGTGTAATGTCATCCTGGGATAGCCTTAAAGACTGTGATGTGTAATGTTCTGAGCAAAAGGAAACCGATGAACTGAGGTTGAGAGAAGAGAACTGGCCTGACATCATTTCCACGGACCATGTTGGTGACAGGAGTCTGGCCTTGTGACACCCGTCCTGGGCTCTACCCACAACACATGCTACCTGGTCATCCAACACACCAAAAGACCCCTGAGAGAGGTCATTTTCTTTTTCTTCTTTCTTGTGCGGTGCTGGGGGTGGAAGCCAGGGCGTGGAGCATGCTAGGCAAGCACTGTCCCACTGAGCTGCATCCCCTGCCTGAGAGAGCTCTTTTAAGTCAATCAAGTAAAGGCATGGTGCAAGATGGTTGAATTTTGGCTAATTAGGTACACTTCTGAATAGATGGGAAACAACCTCTCTTCTCTATTGGAAAGAAGCTATGTGACTGGGCGGTTGAGTTAGCATTCCATGTGTTTTCACCATGCCCAAAATACAAAAAGATAGTAAGTCCTTAAGTGGAAAGGAATATGCAGCAATTGGCCATGCCAAAAAATCAGTGTAGGCAAGGTGTCCTGTAAATGCAGTGTATGGTGCAGTCTAGAACCTTTGAAAAAGCGTGACAGCAAGGGTAGGGGAGCTGCCACCTGCCCAGTGCCTTTGTTTTAGACATTCCACCTCTGACAGCGGTGTCAGTCAAGGCCAGAAGTATTAGGTGACCCACCCACCACTACACACAGACAGCCAATACTCTAGCCCAGGTCCACTCCAAAGACCAAGTTCTCTTTTCAAACTAACAATAGTCCTTTTCTTTCCATTTATAAGAGCTCTGTGTTAAGTAATATGGCAAGTAGGTATATGGGTACAATGAACTGAAAGGTTAGGTCTCCTCCAAAATTCATATATTGGAATCCTAACCTCCAAAGCGTTGGGATTAGGGGAATGTTAGTGTTAGGCTTTGGGGTGAATGATTAGGTCATGATAATGGAGCACTCAAATATGGTATTAGGGTCCTTACAAAAGATCCCAGAGAACTCTCTCGCCCCTTCCGACAAGTAAGCGGACAGCAAGAAGGTGTTGTTTCTGAACCAGGAAGTGGGTCCTCACCTGACACAGGACTTACAGGCACCTTGTCCTTGGACTTCATCTCCAAACTAGGAGAAATAGACCCAGTTTATGGCTTTTGGTATAGTAGCCCAAATGGACTAAGACACTGGATGAAACAAGAGTGTGGTATCAGCTCACAATTTACATCTCATTTGCATCATCAAATTGCGAATCTGAAATTTCTACCAGCTCCTGAATGGAAGGAAAAGGAAGTCTCTTCGCTTTCCTTTCTGATCCCACTCAGATACTTGGAAGAATGAAAAGGACAGGAGCCAATATGAAGAAAAGTAACATCTCTGGGCTCAGACCGCTGTGCCAAAGAAAGAGATAAAGCAGGAACAAAGTAACAAATTATATTGTCAGAGAAAATGTGAACTTTTTGATTGGGGATGACATTTATTTTAAGTGTGCAATGACGGCAGGAAATCTGTCAGGGTAAGACATGGCAGAGGTTTCAGCGTTTGTTAAGAGTGTCGTGGGAATTTAGCTAAAACTGTTAAAACTGACACCATTGGCTTTTGTTAACACATTAAGCATGGGGAAAGTGCCAGTCAGCATATCCTCTATAGCATCAGTTCAGTTAAATCATCTGGAAGATGCATAAAGCTGGGCGGGATAATAACGGCTACATTTTTCAACACATGGGGAGACAGAGGGAAGAAGGCCAGTGCCATTTTGATAAGAATGACAAATGATTACTTTAAGATAGAGTTCCCAAGCAGGGAAGACGGAGGGGAGGAGTGGTTCTTGGTCCAGCTATATTCCTAAAGATATTTTAGTAGAGGAGACAAAGTTCACCCACCGCTGCCATGATGCCCATATCTGTAGAAAAGAATAAACAGTGATACACAGATGTACACTCCCGCCACCGGCTGAAGTGAAATCAAAGACCTGCCTCAAGTACTCTGCTTCAAAATGGCTCAATTATTACCTCAGAGTTAGGCTAAGTGACAAAAAGCAGAAATTCAGATGTTTGCCCAGCAAGGTGAACTAAGTCCAACACAAAGGTTCTCTTGCTTCTTTAAGAAGTCTTCAGATGGACTCATGAAGCTGAACCTTGCCTTGTCTGACTTCTTTCAAGGAGCGAATCAAACAGCAGAACATGGAAAGCCTGACAATGACGCGAGCCTCCTGAAATTAAACGGGTTCTGGTTCTCGACGCTCAGTGACCCGACAATGCTATGTTAAAACTGCAGCCTAAGCTTATCTAGACCAAGGCTTTCTCTGGAATAGAAGAGCTTGGTTCCCAGTGCCCTCTGACTAGTAAAATTAAAATTACAGGTCTGTTTCATCGAAAGAGTTAAAGATGGTGTTTATGTTTGAAGAGCACAAAAGGTATTCTGGTGCAGCTGAATTCTGCTAGAAAATGTGATTCCTGTTAACATGACACCATCCATGCGCTTTGCAAGACCTTAGGAAATAAAATATTCTTTGGAAGGTAGAGTGTCCCCTGGGGGCCATTTTTCCTTAGGGCACAGAAAACTGAAATTCTGTTCTAGGGTTCTCTTATTGGTTCCACAACTAAAGAAAAGCCTTCAATTTGGCAAGTTGCTATGCAGCAAATGACTTATTGCCCTTTGGCAGAGATTGAACCTTGCATGTACCTCTGCTTCAAGATTTACACTCTTTGTAGTCTACAGAGGCTCAAAGTTTGCTGGTCATCTGACTTGAGGTTTCCTGGTTAGCTTCCAGGAGAGTGTTTATTGTCCGCAGGTTAGGGTGCGTTTAATTTAAAGTCTTTCTTGGCTTGCTGGTTATCTTGTAAATGATTACTCCATGCGCAGACTTTTCAGCAATAGACTTTAATGAGCATAAATAAAATAAGCCCCAGTTTCCCAATTATAACACCATGACCCTTTCTAAAACAATATCACCATATGACTGTAGGTGACCAGTATAACTTCCCAACATTCCATGTGCTAGGAAGTTTTTGTTCATTTGCGCCTGTCTGGTTCAGTTGATAAAACACAGACACCGAATTAAGGGCAAAAACATAGAAACGTGCTGCCAAGAACTGTCTTTCTATTATGCAAACATCATCTTGTGCAGCTTAAAACACTAAACGTTTTTCCTAAAGGGCTGTTTCACCATCCTCCCCCATCACACCAAAAATGGAACATATGGAAGAGCGAGTTTGGACCAAAAGGATTCTATTTTTTTTGGCTACAGGAGCAGAACAGTCACACAGCACAGAACCTCATCAAATAAGCCAGACTGACACCGTTTGGACTTTCCCAACCTAATTTCCTCGATCTTTCAAATCCTTTCATCCATCTCCGGCAACATATTACGAAGCACCAGCAGCTCACCAGGCCGAGCACCTGGACTGCATGGGTGCCTCACTGCAGAGTGTTTAATTTTGAAAAGAAAATCAAGCAGTTGCCATAAGCATTTTCTAGATTAAAAAAAATACTTCTTGTTCTCAAATAAAATGGATTGAAATAAGGCATTGGTACTGGCCTCATTATTGGTGGTCTTCAATGGAATAACAGCTAATTAACACATGGCCTTCTTCTTAACCCTTGTTTCCTTATTGCCTACTTTGAGAGTTCCTGGGACTTCTTTTCTGAAGACAGAAAACAGAAGAACAGTACATTTCATGGAACGATGTGGCTCCCAAGACTTACACTAGCTAGGCAAGGGAACCTTAAGACCACAAGCCCCAGAAGGAAGAGAAAACAGAGCCGCAAAATTGCCATTGATTCTGGCTAATGCATGGATACTTGGATTGCTTTCTAGATTTTCATAAATCCTTAACATCATTTTTACAAGATACTTTTAGCATCTAATCAAGTAACAGACACATTCATTACTACTACTTTTAATAGTTCCTATTAGTTCTAGAAATAAAATCCCAGAAACAAGTGACTTAAGAGATTCCCACTTCACATACGCCCTTTAGTTTGGTTTTAAAAGCCATTCTAATTAACTATTCTAATAGGTTATGGTAATTCAGTTCCAAAATTATTAATCTGCCTACAAACAAAATCACACCTGCTAGAGATGTTCACAGTGTTATCAATAGATATGCAAATATGTTTTGGTATTGACCTTCCCCTGACACAGAGTAACATAACTAGAGAATTTAATAAGAATTGGATGCCTTGCAAAACTTTGAAATATCACATTCAGTGTCAACTCATACTCTGTACCAGACTTTGTACACTATGGTCCTCTTCTTCAGCATTTCCTACAGAGTATTAAAAAGTAGATTTTTTCAAAAGCAAATTTTCTAACAAATATTAGATCTGTGATTTGTGATATCACAGAATAATTGTGAATCCTAAGTGAAAATTTATTATCATGTTGGGGTAATAATTAGAGATGAAGTCATAACTACTAAGCAGCAAAGTCCTGTTTCTCAGGTAGGCATTTCCTTTGAGAATAAAGAAATGAAAAATGAAGGAAATACGAAATGTGGCTATAAAGTGATAAGACATATTTCCTTCTCTATCCTGTAAACTGGCTCAGAGGATAATTCAAAGGTCTTCTGAGCAAGAATGGTGATGTTTAGAACAATGTGATGGCCTTCAGTGGTGATTACTTTAAGAAGTAACCTTCATCACCATGTATAAGTACCATCATTTAAAAATTAAATGTGACATGAAATATACCACATTTGCAAATATCTTCATGAAGCTTTCTGTAGATACCTAGCATCAAATAGGTTAATAACAAGAAAACTAAAATTTCTATTATTTATGCATTTTAATTATTACAAGTTTTTTTTAAAGAGGAAATCAAAAAGAAAAAAAAAACATTTTCCCCAAAAAGAAAAAAATATTTTCCCCAATGAAAAAGACCCACAGATACTGCAAGTTACCATATCTATAAAAAATTCAACCATCAGATTTTACATGACTGGAAGGAATAGAGATATTTTATGGAGCAATTGTTCAATTTGTCCTTTTACTAAGTGATGCAATCAGTTATATCAGTAAGATGGTAAATATTTTCACTGGTACAGGAAACAACCTTTTGGTTGGTTTATAATTACAAGAGCGATGCTAACTGAATCCCTTGCTTTGTTTCAATATCCCTTGTTAGTGCCATAGACCTCTCTGCCTCTCTTGTTTTTCTCAAAAGCAATTTAGAAAATGCTTGTATTTTAGACAAAAGGAGAACATTTGGTGAAAGAAAATTCATCATTAGGTATCTAGAGGTTTGTTAATAGAAAAGGCAACTCCCACAGTGTATCCTAGTGCTCAAGCCAGACACACACGCTCAGGACCAGCAAGCTGCCTTCACAGTGGGCCAAAAGTCATTATCATAATTTTATATTACATAGACTACATTGAAAATTTAATATATCCCAGCAAAAAGAGACAAAAGACATTTTGCATAATGCTTCTGTGAGTGCACTCTCTCTTGCTACTCTTTTAGCCACCCCATGCAGATTATCACACCAGGAAAAAGAAGTTCATTACCTAAGCCAAATCAAAATTAGGCTTTTCTTTTTGATAGGGAACTTCATTAGTAAGCCCTGTCTTATACAGCTGGGAGATTTGATGAATCTATCTTAGAGTAATAATTCAGCACAATCAGCCCCAGTTTTACTTTAAGTTTTACATCTTTATTAAGACAAGTATAAATATATAAACTGGATACACATACATGGATTTTAAAAGATGTTAAATCATGGTGCTAACCAAAATCACTTTTGGACATTTAAAACATTTCAGTGATGGAAGAAAGCCAGGGAAGAAATGCAACTTTTTGCCATCTAGTTATCCATGATTAAGGCTTTCAAGGAAATTTTAAAACAGAAAGAAAAAATAAATAAATAAGAGAAGCCAAGGCTAAAAATGCTTGAAGCTAAGGGAAGCAGATATTTATTGAAACTATTCAAGTAAAAAACATCTTCAAATTTTAAAGTTAGCTTTTGATTAACTAGAAAACACAAAAGGAAAGAATCATTTCAGAATTCTTAAGATAAAGGCCCAGTATCTGCTATCTCTACATGCTGTCTAAGAAATTACCCACTGCAGTGCTAAGCCCCCGTTTATATCATACAAAACTCAGTTATCCCACAGACATGGAACAAAGAGCTCCACTCTCCCCTTTGTGTGACCCACATATGTAAGTAAGCCCACCAGCACGCAAGAGCTATGCTGGCTGCAGATGATTGTCCGTGGAACTCCTCCAAGACTGCACCCTTTCATGCTGAAAAACCTATCTCCATATCCCAGGTTGTGGTCATAGTTTTCCACACTGTGCTGGAAGCTAACTTTGACTTTTGTAATCAGACTGAAGCTTCGATACCACGCAGGGTTTCTTTGGCCATTGTCCATTATGTTCTCCTAGCCATACAGAGTCAGCCAGCCTTCCAGAGAAATAACAGGCTCACTTTGCCAGTTTTCTCCCCCCTTACTGACATCCATTTCCCAAGATACATCATATGATTGAAAGAAGGAGCGTCCTGAATTCCTGAGGGCTAAGACTTTTTATAACAGATAAGTTAATTTCCTAGGTCTCTTTGGTATTGTCAATCTGTATTTTTTGTTAACCCTCAATAGTGACAAAGCCTATAGTAAAGGACAACAAGAAAACAACAACAACAACAAAACAAAAACGAAAACAACCCTCTTCCACCTGCTCACATTAGTTCTCTCTTCACCCATACTTGAGTGGTAGAAAAGTACTCAAGAGACAAATTCTATTTGACTTGGCTTGGGCCATTCAGTACAAATGACCAAAATAATACTCTGACTTTCAATACTGTGATGCTCGTGACCTCTTTTTAAGCAAGGAGAAAGGATTTAAGAAACACACCTATAATTCCAGTACTTGGGAGGCTGAGGCAGGAGGATCACAGGTTTGAGGCCAGCCTCAGCAACTTAGCAAGACCAGTAACTTAATGAGACTCTGTCTCAGAAAAAAAAATAAGGGTTGGGGGTGTAACTCAGAGGTTCAATTCCCAGTTTAAAAGAAAAAGAAGCACCTGGTTTAAGAGTTAATAAGAGTAAATACTTTATTACATTTTAAACTGTTTCACATATACTCTCGGAGTCTTCAGAAACATGAGCAATATGGTGATTTTTGAGATTTAATGTTTACAAATTAATAATGTGGTCTATTTTATTCTTCCTTTTTTGTGGCACTGGGGATCATACCCAGGGGCATTCTGCCTCTGAGCTATACCCCCAACCCTATTATTATTTTTATTTTTGAAACAGGGTCTTGCTAGGTTGATGATAGTCTCACTATTTGCTGAGGCTGTCCTCAAAACTGGGATCCTCCTGTCTCAGCCTCCCAAGTACTGGGATTATAGGCATGTGCCACCACGTCCGGCTTCCTATTTTATTCTTTCTAATGTTTAATCTTATTCTGGAAAACTGTACAGTTCCTAGAAGTTAGAAAGTGGGAATGAAGTTGTTCCATATGTCTCAGGACATGGCAGCATGATTATAATATTTATCATTTATACAGTCTTAACTGTGTCTCAGGCATGGTGTTAAATACATTTTCCATAGGTTATTTTTATTTAATCCTTTAAACCACCCTATTATTTAGCTACTGCTGTTATTCCCATTTTAGGGATGAGGAGACTGAGTCTTTGCTAGGGTGGGTAACTTGCCCCAGGTCACAGAGCGAGTGAGGGCAGAGCCATGGCTTCCTGCTCCTTAATATGACTCTGGCGCCCATTCTCCTAGTCACTGTGCTCTCCCACCCTCCCATGCAAATGATGAACAGGAGTAATTCCAAGAAATCAAAAATGTTCTCAATTCTCATATTTGTCAAATAAGAATTTATGAAAATGCCCTTTGTAGTGTCCTTTGGGTCCAGGAGATCAAGAAAACAAGCAAGAATCTTATAGAAAACTGGAAAGAATAGACAAAGAACAAGATATGAATTGTGGGCCCATTTATGCTATGACTGTGGTTTCTTTAAAAAATGACTACTAGTCAGCCTACTATCTGGTTTTCAAAAGATGCCTTTATTAAAAATAACAATAATAAAAAATAATTAATTACTTTAGTTCTATAAACCTTTCTACTTGGCCAGGCTAATCATAACTAATGCCTTTTTAAAGTCTATGAAAGTCATGCCATATCATTTTTCAGTTATTTTTTCCCTGACCAAAAACAAGTTGGGAAGATCAAGGCCAAGTTCAAGTTCTCTTCCTCTTTGATGACTCAGCAGTATTTTTCTTAGTGGCTCTAGAATTTGTCCTTCCCATATGACTTTTTGCCCATGTCACATCACATTGAAATCATCTCTCTCTCTCTTATTTTTTGTTTTTTGTACTGGAGACTGAACCCAGGGACATTCTACCTATGAGCTACACCCCCAGCCTTTTTTAAAATTATTGTTGTTGTTTTGAAAAAGGGTCATGCTAGGTTGCTGAGAGTCTCACTAAGTTTGCGGAGTCTATCTTTGAACCTGCAATCTTCCTGTCTCAGCCTCCCAAGCGCTGGGATTACAGACATACACCACTGCTTCTGGCATGATCATCTCTTTATAGGTCTATCTTGTCCCCCACTTGCAACCAGATTCTATGCTTCTTGGTGGCAGGAGTCATATCTTATGTGTTTGTAAATAGAACAAAATGAAACAAAACTGGGTGCTCATAAATGTGTGACAAAGACAATGGAGATAAGATTGTATAGGCACCTTCTATAGTAGGCATAGCCATAGTTCTTTCTGCTCTGGTTTTCTTCTGAATCTTTGGAGGTCCGGAGCACTACGAATGGTTTAAAATTGGAGGTGTATAAAGGCACCAATACATACAAGCATGCAATTAACAAAATGACTGCAAATACAACAGTCAAAAGCAAATCAATCAACAGATGCCAATAACGCGATCAAATATGGCAATAATATCAACAACTAACAGGTCGAAAAAAGGGATTTGCCTTTTATACTAAGGTACAATAATAGTCTGAAGAGGCATTTTTATGTATTTTGTAAGGAAGTTTTAGGCTCTTCGAACCTTCGAGATTTGGCCATAAAAGCCAATCAAAAAGGGATCCAACATATATTATTTTCCCTCACATTCTATTGCAATTTAGTCCAAGTTCAGAAAATCCAGTTCAGCTATTTCTTCTATCAACAGATTTCCACATGTTATTAGAAGTACACAGTTAACCAGGTTTCATGCAGTAGACAAAATGGCATTGTGGGATTACATTAGTTCGACAGCTGCTTTATGACTATAGCTTCCAGACCAATTTATTTAATATTGATCTTTAAACAAACATCAGTACAAATAAATTTGAGCACTCCAGTCCCGAGATTTTATATCTATAAAAGAGGCCTGTATTCAGAGAGGCAGAGCTGCTTGTATTTCTCCCTTTGATTCTGTTTTCTTTGATCCTACCAGGTATCAAATACATCAATGCCAAATTAAAACAAATCCATCTTCAGATAACACTCTGTTTATAATCTTTGGTGCAGAAAGAATTTTTCTATCAATAACTTCCAGCAAGCGTTTTAACTGATCTTTTTATTGCTTTATTCTGACTACTACAAAAGGCAGCAGTGCCCTGTCCTGACCGTATACCTCTTCTGGCTCTACCTGGACTATCTGCTGGAAGGGCTGAGTTCTCTCTCCCCATTTCCAGGGCAGCTCCTTGTTCTCTTTAACAATTCTAATCCAGCAGCAGGGACACAGCAAGACCCAGCTGCCCCCTGCTGAGAAAATTGCTGCACAAAGCTAGGGGTTCCAGAGGCCAATCTCAAGACTTTTACAGGACTACAGTTGACCATTTGGAGGAGGGGACAGCTGGGTGCTAAATATAAATGGGAAAAAAGACTTAGATAGGGAAATAGATAATGAATCCTGGGATTAAACACTCGATTCAATTAGGCGGGCATATATGAATGAGAGGCATAAATGGACCCAACATAATTATTTGCACAGGACTTATTTATGCCCTTCTTAGTTATCCTGATTGAGTACAGATATGAGGCTCACTAGGGGATGGATATTCCTGTGGTCTGGAACTGGGATACTGTTCAAAGTTTTGGGTCACAATTTATTCACATCTGTCATCTCTCATGTTCACTGAGTTTTGTGCATTAATCTATTAAAGAAAATGAAAGTTTCTTTTCTGTTCTTTTCCTCCCCCTCCTCTTCCTCTTCCCTTCCATTCCTCCCTTCCTTCTTTTCTCTTAAATATAAATATTCTGGAAACCAAGTAGTTTAGTGGATAAAGATGAGAAATTTAAAAGCCCTCCTGCAAAATATTCAGGTTTGTTGCCAGATCCTCTGAACTTGAAGTAGCAGAGGAAGGCATACCTGCTGTGAAATTGTAAGATAACTATTTTTTTGTGAGTGATGAATTTTGGTCAGAGTCAGTGCAGGATTGTTTTTTAGCACATTCAAATGAAAAAAAAATCTTTTTACTTTGTCCTAAATTAGGGCTCAAGGAGAGATTGAGAAGACATGATATTTTAATATTTAGCATCAGAAATGCATGAAAGATACAATTACTTAACACCATTCTTCCTCAGTCAATATAATAGCTTTGAGATATAAATAGAGTAACAGATCTATTATTTATACAAGTACCAGCTTCTGCTATGCCCCTTCCCAGTGTGCTGACATCAACGAACTTGGAGTTTGAAACAAGGGTACAAAAGAGGAGCCATGTCTATTGTGTCTCCCTAATGTAAAAGGACTCTTTTTTTAAAGGTCCTTTTAATGTAAAAGGACCTTTAAAACTATTCATTCTCTAGAGAGAGGTAAAAGTGTCCATGGGTCTCTTGTCCATGGGGAACAGGGTGAAATATAAGGTTTAGTTCTGTGTCACATTGATGCTGAACATTCAGGAGGTAGGCAGACCCTTGATGAAGCTGGAAAGGGGGGTAGTTGCAGGTGGAGTGAAGCTATGCCCCAGTTCCGGGTGCTCACATCACGATGAGAGACGAATCAGTGGTACCCTTGAGAGTCTCTGACAATAACTGATGATATAAGTCACAGATATCAGCTATGCTCTGGGCAGATAAGAAGCTGAGAACCAGTCTTCTACAAACACCTCTGTTATAATCTTAGTTAATGATTAATAGAGAGCAATGATTATTCACATTTTTTGTCCTTTTACTACTGAATGTGAGCTCCCTGAGATATGCTCAGTGTATCTTTGTATCTCTGATCAGTGACAGAGTCCCTGGAACATGCCTGATAAAGATTATCCAAGCATAGGCTACAGGGGCAGATGTGGAGGAGAGGGGATGATGGCTTTGAAACTATGACTTATGAGCAGAATTTGAAGGAACTAGAGGATGTTGATTTTGGAGAAGAATCAAGACTAGAGGCATGTCAGTTGCAATAAAATATGTGACAGACTTTATGGTAGAAGACAGATTTGCTTTTCTCAGTGTAGATGAGTGGATGGAAATTTCGGAGACAGACTTAGAGTATCCTGAGACCCCCTCTCCTTCATCACTCACTCTCTAGGGTACTAACTCCCAAATATTTCTAAATTCGGTGTCTTCTCCATTTCCAATGCCATAGTCTTTGTTCTATCTTCTTCTAAATCTTGTGGATTAGTTACACTCTCTGCATGTGGCTGGTTTCATCCCCTTTATTCTTATCCTCTGGCCTGATCCAGGTCTTATAAGGTTGTTCCCTTGATTAAGATCTCTTCACAGCCTCTCCAGCAACCCCAAAATGAAACCCAAATCCCTTGGCTTGGAAACAGTCTTGGATGAGCTTAAGTTTGCTTGGGTCTTTATGACTCCATGCTCCCCTTTGGCTAAACACCCTTCTTTCTTGGTCCTCCTGGGGACCTGTATTTAGCATTCAAGATTGAACTCACAGGCAGGACACAGAGGTGCACACCTGTAGTCCCAGCTACTTGGGAGACAGAGTCAGGAAGATTGGGCAACATAGTGAGATCTTGCCTCTTAAAAACAAACAAACAAACAAACAAACAAACAAACAAACAAAGTCTCTCTTCTCTCTCTCTCTCATTTTTTTTCTTTTTCTGGAGCTGTGGGGATTGAACCCAGGGCATTCTACCTCCAAGTTACACCCCCAGCCCTATTTCATTTTTTATTTGGAAACAGACACTCGATAAGTTGCAGAGGGCCTCACTAAGTTGCTGAGGCTGTCTTCAAACCTATGATCCTCCTGTCTCAGCCTCCCAAGTACTGGGATCACAGGTGTGCACCATCATGTCTGGCTAGGCTCCTCTTTTACAAAGTCCTGTTCATTCATTCACCCTCTTAGGCATGTTCATTCAGTCACTTCTCATCTTATCATAATACCTTGTGGTTTAGTGCATTATGATCCTTGGTATTGTTATCGTCACTGGAAGGAAAGGTAACATCCTGTTTCTCTTTGGACCCCCAACAAGTTGGTGAGTGAGTGAATGAATGGCTGACTGAATGGCTCACTCTAGGTAGAGCTTCAAAACATGGGCCAGCTTCTTTCGGAAGGTGTCTAGCTGCCCACTAGACTAGACTTTATTTCTTCTGATTCTTTCCCTTCATGCCTCTGCCCTTGGGGCTTGGTGAGCTACAGGGTGAGAGAGTCGGAGCAGGCACCCTGCAGAAGTTGACTCGGAGCTTGCTGTTCAGGCAAGCCTACTAGCCAGAAAGTTAGAGCTCGTTTTCATTATATACAGAAGATTAAACAGTCCAGGATCCAGGTTTAAATACTAGAAAAGTACCCCCTCCAGCCAATCAGCTGTGAGCATCAATCACAGTGAGAGAATGTTTCACTTGGGGGCTCATACTACACAAAGAGTGAGTGACTTTTTTTGGTACTGAGGATTGAATACAGGGGTGTTCTACCTCTAAGCTACACTCCCATCCCTATTTTATTTTGAAGTAGTGTCTCACTAGGTCGCTGAGGCTGGCCTTGAACCTGTGATTCTCCTGCCTCAGCCTCCCAAGTACTGGGATTATAGGCATGTACCACCATGCCCAGAGCAGGTGACTTTTTATAAATAAGAGACTTAAGCAGAATCTAGCCCTTTCTGGTGGGATTGGGGTTGGTAGATCTTGTGCTCTTGACGGTCATTAACCTATCATTCCACTGTTTATATAGATCTCTCAAAGTATTAAGAAATAATGATTCAAAAGTACTAGTCATATGAACCCGTCTGAATAGTATGAATATGGACCGTTCTACACATATTTAAAGTACTAGCCATCTGAAAAATCAAAGTACCTACTTTTAGGCATTTATTTATTGCACTACAAAGGCAATTTTAAAAACTGTCCTCAGCTGGGCGTGGTGGCACATGCTTGTAATCCTAGTACCTGGGAGGCTGAGATTGGAGGATCCGGGTTCATGGCCAGCCTCAGCTACTTAGTGAGGCTCTCCGCAACTTAGTGAGACCTGTTTCAAAAATAAAGAATAAAAAATAGGGCTGGGGGTGTAGCTCGGAGGTAGAATGTCCCTGGGTTCAATCCTCAGTACCGCAATAAATAAATAAATAAATAAATAAATAAATAAATAAAAATAAAAACTGTCCTCTAGTGAATCCCAAAAGTTAATGTCCCTTCCCAAGTGTCTAGACAATTACCCAGGGGATGTTTTTACTGCTAGAGAGAATTTTACAACAAAAAATTAAGTCTGGTATTAATGAGAGCCTGGAAAATTATGATCTTGTGTTATAAGTGGAAAAATGCCTTTTAACAGAAAACTTCTCTCTCTGACTAAATACATCTTGAAGTTTTCCACATAGGTCTTAGATCTGCTGCAGGTTTAATTTCATGAGGAGTGAATTCAAACTTTTGTTTCAACTATTAAATATAGCCTTTGATTATTGTTGCTACTTTGCTAAGAATTAAGGGAAACATGTAATTGCTAGAGATAAGGTTAAGGTATAAAATTAGAGACCTCTGCTTTTCTATAGGACTCTCAGGGACAAAGATGGTGGAATGGAAGTTACTCTTATTGAAATACAACCCAAATACCCCCAAACATCATAAACCCCATAGGTATCCAGCTTAGAACACAAACTCTGTGGTCTTAAAATAATTACCTGCAGATACTAAAACAGTCAGATTTAAGGTTTTAAATGTATACTCTGTAAACAGTGCTGATGGCCATGTTTATGATGTGTTTGGGTACACACAGTGGTATTACTAAGTGCATCTTAATGCTGTCAATGTTGGTCAGCTATAATTTCAGGTTGCATGTTATCTACACTTAAATATTTTAGAAATTCACTTGGTCATGTAAATGAAAATCATGTTGTAATTTTCAATGAAAATCTGTGTTTTCAAATTAAAAAATTACTTTCTAGATTGCCCATAAAAAATTCCCTCACAGGCAGGATTTAGGAAGTCCTGGGGAAGCCTGCTCCATCATGCCCCTTTCCTGTTATCTTCTGGTGATAATGAGAAGCTTGACAACATGGCTTCAGGTTGGAATGATAAGCCTCCAGTCCTCACACTCTGATCCTATAGGGCCAAGCTGCTGCGACTTCACAGGATCTTGCCGAAATGACCTGTCTACTTCAACTCCACATGGTCCCAGTCTGGCTGGGTCTTTGGATCAAACCCTTCTCGTGTGAATACAGACAACGTCTGGGAAACTGCGCTGCGGATGTCTCCACAGAGAATCACAGATGCTGTCAGGACCGAACTTCACACTCAAACATTTGATGCATTTCAAAAAGGGGATTCAGCCTCAGACTCAAACAGGCAGATGGGTCGTCTAACACTTCAAAGGCTTTTGCAGGATTGCGTTTCTTTCCTTTGTCCCATAACCTATTCCTCTTCTCCTCTCAACATTCCCTGCCACCATTCTTAAGGAAGTGGCAAAGTCTTACCAGTCTTAACACCGAGAACACAATAGAACAAGCAAAAAGATACTCCGACTCCCTTGTAGAATACTGAGCTTGCCCAGTTCCAATATTAATGGTTCTAAGAAATCAGGAATAGAGCCGGGCGTGGTGGCACACGCTTGTAATCCCAGTACTTGGGAGGCGGAGACCGGAGGATCCAGGTTAGCAGCCAGCCTCAACTACTTAGTGAGGTCCTCCTCAACTTCGTGAGACCTGGTTTCAAAATGAAGGATAAAAAATAGGGCCGGGGGTGTAGCTTGGAGGTAGAACGCCCCTGGGTTCAATCCCTGGTACCACAAAAAGAAAACAAACAAACAAACAAAAAACAAAACAAAGAAATCAGGAATAGGACAAAGAGAAACAATCATAGAAACAGTGACAGGATTAAAGAAGTAACAAGGAAACACCTACTTCTGTGTGCTGTTGTCCACGAAGAATAGCCAATGTCTTCCAAATTCGAAACTATTTTGTCCTAAACAGTCCATTCACACTAGCAAACTCAATTGCAATAATTGTTGATTTCATTTTGGTTCAAGCTATTTAGGAAAGAATCCAAAATAATGACCTTTCCCTTAAAAGTCTTTATTTCTACAACTATTAAAGCTATTATTCAATTAGAAACATGCTGTGGCCTGAAGCTGCTAATCTCTACACCAGTTCAAAAATTGCAACTGCAGTTTCTTCATTAATTAGCTGCCAAGGTTTACACAAGTCGGTCAAGTGACATGGCGTGGGGACAAAAGGATTTTCCCTGGAGACATCTGAAAATAGGTGCATATCTGAGTCATGAACCTGGCCCTGTTGGGACCTGATGCCAAAAAAAGTTTTGAGTTTCAAGGAACTGGGAGGCAGAGGTGAAGGAGAAGAACAGGCAAAGGTGCACTTCAAAGTTTGAATCCATCAATTAATAAATGCTTATTATGAGAAGGGATGCCAACTTCATCCCAAGAACTATAAGGGAAGAGGAAATTTTATTTGTCCTTTAATATCCTGAAATTTAATAAAAAGCACTTGTAAAGAACTTAAATAAGCCCCTTGTAAATAACCCAATCAAATGGGCCAGGATAATCCGGGTGTGGTGGCACATTCCTGTAATTCTAGTACTTGGGAGGCTGAGATGGGAGGAGCGCATGTTCAAGGCCAGCCTCAGCAACCTAGGGAGACCCTGTTTCAAGACAAAATATAAAAAGGCCTGGGGTGTAGCTCAGAGACAGAATGCCCCTGGGCTCAATCCCTGGTACCACAAAAACAAAAACAAACAAACAAATAAAACCCCACAATGGGCCAGGATGGCCAGGTCTAGGAGAGGTGAGAGCTGTGTCTGTAAGGAAGTCATCTGCTGATGAGGCTGGAGGAATAAAATTTTGGTTAAACTCAGAGAAGTTCAAGCTGAGAAAAGAAATTAGCGATTCTTTAGTACAAAACCCCCTTTCAAAGAAGGTGAAATGGGCTCGCTTAAAGTCATCGAGTAGTCATTTCGCCGATCATTCCATGACGCCCTTCCTTTCAGGACTGCATTCTGTCCTGGAGGTTTCACTGCATTTCCATCTATATGCCAGTGTTTTATTCTAGAAGAAATCTTTCCTCATGCTGTCTCACCTCTGGAAAGTAGAGGTAAATATGTACTCAATACATACATAGTTCACACACGGGCATATATACTTTAATATACTCTAAAAAATCTAACAAACAGAGTAGAAACACTGGACCTGCTTTAATCCATTCAGGTCTTGATTCAAATTTTATGTATTGCCTATCTCCACAATCCAGGCAAGAGTACTTTTTTCAACTGAGGACTATTATAATTTTCAAAGATTAATAATATCCTTTACACACACACACAGGTGAGCATACACACACCACAATTTAAAATGTACATGCCCCTCAGCAAAGGAAACACGCATTAGCATGGAGAACAATCATTACAGTGTAGAGACAAGCTAAAAAATGGGAGTAAATGTTTGCAAACTATACATCTGAAAGGGGTTAATATCCAGAAATATACAGGATATATAAGAAATTAAAGAAGCTGGTTGTCATGGCACATGTCTGGAATACTAGTACTTGGGAGGTTGAGCCAGGAAGATCACAGGTTTGAGACCAGCCTCAGCAATTTAGTGAGACTTTCAGCAACCTAGTGAAACCCTGTTTCAAAATAAAAAATAAAAAAGAGCTTGGGGTGTAGCTTGGAGGCAGAACACCCCTGGGTTCAATTCTCAGTACTACACACATCCATGTGCTCACACACACGTGCACACACACACACACACACACACACACACACACAATTAAAGAAAAAACTCACTTGGGTGTGGTGGCGCATGCCTGTAATCCCAGTACTTGGGAGGCTGAGACTGGAGAATCCAGTTTGCGGCCAGCCTCAGCTACTTAGTGAGGTCCTCTGCAACTTAGTGAGACCCTGTTTCAAAATAAAGAATAAAAAAATAGGGCTGGGGGTGTAGCTCGGAGGTAGAGTGCCCCTGGGTTCAATCCCCAGTACTGCAAGAAAAAAAAAAAACCTAAATAACAAAAAAATAAACAAAAACAAAATCCAAACAATCTGATTTAAAATTGGGCCCTAGATCTAACTAGTCACTTCTCAAAAAGAGACATATGTATTCATGGTCAACAGATAAATGAAAAAATGTTCATCACCATTAATCATTAGGAAAATACAAATCAAAACCATGATGAGATGTCGCCCCACCCCAGTAAGAGTGGTCATTAAGCCAAATTGAGCAAGTGCTGGCAAGGGTGTGGGGAAAAAGGGAATTCTTTGCATAGTGTTGGTAGGAATGTAAATTAGTACAGTCATTATGGAAAACAGTATGGAGTTTCCTTAAAAAATTAGAAACAAAACCATCATATGACCCAGCAATCCCACTACTGGGTATACATCCAAAGGAAATGAAGTCAGTATGTTGAAGGAACATCTGCACCCCCATATTCACCACAGCACTGTTCATAATGGTCAAGAAATGGAAACAACCTAAGTGTCCATCAACTGACAAATGGACGAAGAAAGTGTGGCACACAGACTCAATAAAATAAGATTCACCCATAAAAAAGAATGAAATCCTGTTACTTGTAACAACATTAATGGAGCTAGAGACCATTATGTTAAGTGAAATAAGCCAGACACTCCCCCACCCCCACACACGTACCATGTGATCTCACTAACTCATAAGTGGAATCTGAAAGTATTGATCTCATTGAAGTTGAGAGCAGAATGCTGGTTATCAGCTGAAGTCTGGGGAGAGTAGGAGGTAGAGAGGGATGGGGAAAGGGTGATCAAGGGGTACTAAGTTACGGGTAGAAAGGAGCAAGAAGTCCTGCTGTGCTGTCATAGGGTAGGGTGATTATAACAATAACATGCTGTATATTTCAAAAAGCTACAAAAAAGGACTTTGAATGTTTTCACCATAAAGAAAGGATAAGCAGTAGCCTAATTTAAACATTACATAATGTAAACATGTATCAAAACATCACATGATACCTTATTAATATGTATAATTTTTATTTTGATATACTAATTAAAATTTAAGTAAAAAATAAAATGTACATGCTGTATTTTAAAGTGCCAAGAACTTAAAAAATATATATATTAAACACTGAGAAAAAGTCAAGTAGCAAATAAAGAAAAATAATATAATGAAAGACAAAATGTTTCATAGAATTAAAATGCAAAGACTTGTTAGAAATCAATACAAATATGACACATACTAATATTTTATGGAAATAAGGCATTAATATGCTCCAAAATAACAAATAAAAATAGCAAAAGAAGTAAAAAAAATCAGACTCATCATAATAAAAAAAACCAAAGTTAAAATGAGAGATTGTTACTACATTCCAGATAGAGGTTTTTAGAATTAAAAACATCTATTTGTTTAAATGTCGACTAATCAGGGTAGATAAAGGTTTAAGGAAATGAGTGTTCTCACACTCTGATGAAGTAGATGTATACTGGTACAACTTTTCTGACCAGAAGTTTGAAATTGCACATGAAGAACATTAAAAATGTTCTTATACTTTCCTACTAATAGGAATTAATCATAAGGAGGAGATAATCAGAGATAATTCTACAGTTTTATGGAGAAGAATGCTCATCACAGTGCTGTTTAGAAGAACAACATATTGGCAACGGTTCAAAATGCCCAATTCAGACTAAGTAAAAGGTCCAAGTGGACACTTCAATAGAGATGGGCACAAGTGTTTGGGGTGGGAGCTTTCCGGCAGTCATTGAGACCCATAAAGAGCCATTGTGTCTCAGTAGTTAGAATACAGTCTAATCTCTACACCTCAAACTGCTCAGTTCAAATTCTGCCAACTATTACTTAACCTTTTAGTGCAAGTTATTTAACCTTCTAGTGTCTTAGTTTTCTCTAATATAAAATAGAGAAAAATTAGTATCTAACTCATAGAATAGCTGCAGACTAGTTAAGAGAATTAATATATTTAGTTAGAATAGTTCTTGACAAATAGAAAGCACCCAATAAATGTTAATTAATTATGTATTTCACATATTTAAAGAATATTTAATGATATGGGAATATAGGTATTATATACTATTATTAAAGATGAAACCACTGAAAATATCAAATTATATAATAAAACCAAATACATATTTAAAATATATATACATGCTCTTCAAATATATATTTGTCTTTAACATATAAATTTAAAAAAAGGCTGGAGAGAGAAAAACTGGAAGAAAATACATCAAAAATGATATGAACTGGCTCTTAACACATTTGGGTTATAAG
The DNA here is from genome assembly GCA_004027185.1 of Glis glis. NCBI lineage: Eukaryota > Metazoa > Chordata > Mammalia > Rodentia > Gliridae > Glis > Glis glis. The sequence goes on along the minus strand of PVJS01003420.1, from coordinate 11,435 downwards.
TAGTTAATTTGTCAATGTATCTTTCTACCTTTTCTAAATGGGTCATAAAAATATAGATTACTTAAAGAATAATGAGAGTAACTTTTCCATATTTTTTCTCTGATTTGGGGGGGAAATCTTCAAAGGGAAAAGAAAGGCCATTATGTATAAAACCACAAAATTGCTAAAAGAGCAATTCCATGCAAAGTTTGGGAGGCTGAAAGACAGGGGAAGGAAAAGGGAAATGGAATGGGAGAAGTCCAGAAGGCCTGGGGATGCCAGGCAGAAAGATAAAAACAACAAAAAGCAAGCAAGCATTTAAGACCTGGAGACCATTAATGTGTAGCAGAGACTGACTTTGATTTTCACAAGTCTGCCCGTCCAGTCTAGAGTGGCTCTCCTGGTCACCCTGCTCCGAGGCTTCTTTACACTGAATGTTAATGTGCTGCTGTTTTAGGATACAGTTACAAGAAAGTGGTTAAGGGTAACTGAGAAGCTGATCAGTATCAATTAAGTTGTGCTCACTTGGCATGACGGAGTATATCCTACAAAATGAGCTGAAAACTTACTTCCATGACAATTTTCCTTTTATTTCTTTCACAGTACATTCATTTGCTATGTTGCCCTAAAGTTTGCATAACCCCCGTATCCAGGAATACCCTGGGGGCAGGAGAGAAAGAAACCGTATCTAATGATAGACAGTGTTTAAGTTTTCTCCTGTTTCTGGCTAAGGAAAGAATCTGAACTAGGGAATGTGTGAAATGAGTGTTGCTTTCTGCAGAGGAGAAACGACTAATGCTGAATAACAACAACAAAAGGAACCATAGAATTAAAATGGAGTTTTTAGGGTTGTGAAATCGAAAACTAAACAATCGCATCCATGGATATTGAAGGAAAGTATTCAAGTTAAGTGTAGCACTGATTCAGTGGGTCAGTGCAAAATTCAGAGTAGATAGTCTACATGGGAAATACTTGAGAGAGAAGAGGAGCTTGATAGGGCTGAGAATAATAAGAGGATTGGACTGGGGGTGTAGCTCAGTGGTAGAGTCCTTGCATAAAATAGTATCTAACACAGTACTCTAGTACTGCAAAAAGGAAACAAAACAAAAAATGAAAGAATAAAAGGCCTTAAAATGGGTACCACTTCAATGCATGAAATGTAGAAATTTCCTATCAGAGTTAACTAAGTTACTCTTGCTAAGAAAGGCTCAGGACTAGCTACGTAGCTTTGGTGCAAGCTACTTAGTGCATCTTGGTCTTGGTCTCTTCCCTGTAACATCTGGATAACAGTACATAGGGTTATGCTAGTGGATTAAATGAGACAGCATGCAAAACCCTAAGCTCAACACACAGTATTCTGAAAATAGCCTAAAATTAGCAATACTACTACTACTACTGATAAAAATAATAATGGGTTGTTAGTTTGTAAATAAACCAAAAGATGCTTAAGGAAATACTCCAAGAAGGTTGAGACAGGATGCTGAGCGTACATAAAAGGGTCCAGAAAGCTCACCCTCAGGAACTTTCCAATGGCTCAAGGTGGAATCCTGTTAGGTAAAATCAGAATTAGTCATTAAAGGGTTATTTCAGCCCTGCGTTACTCCATCCATCTTTTCTGGCATGGCAACATTAAATGCAAAACTGATGAAAATGAGATTGGGTGAGCTTTTGGCCATCAGAGGATAGCACCTTTTATGAGTGCTATGGGAGTTTTCACTTTTAGGATGTTGACCTAGATATAGTCCCAGGTGGATTTACGCTTCTCTTTCACGCTGACTGTCCAGACGGAGAATGAATGAATGAACAAATGAATGCTATGCATTTGGCTGAGTTCCACGCTGCCTGATTAATTTGAAACAAGTGATGGAAGAGATCTTTTTAAGAACGCAGTTCCAAGAGCAAACTCTCACTTATGGGTCTTTTCATACAGACATGCTGGCACTTACACACACACACACACACAGTGTTTCCTTATCATACCACTCCATTCACTTGGATTTTATTTACTACTCTTGTTTCTTGTTGTCGGGTTTGGAAGTAAAATATCCACAGATAAGTTCACACATATGTGTTCTCTAGGTTTTGTGTTCTTTACAGCACTTTGTACATTCCCAGAGTGAGAAGAAAAACAGAAATCAAGGTGAGAAATCTTCGTTTGATATTTCCATTGCTTTTCATGTGAAACACACAAGCCATATGCCATAATGGGAATTAGAGATGGCATGCGGGGAGGTTGCCAATTTTTAGGGTTGTGTGTGTGTGTGTGTGTGTGTGTGCGCGCGCGCACGCATGTGTGGTGTTTTCTGCTAGAGTTAGTATAGGAGATAATTTGAAATAAAATCCAGCAGGTCCTGATGTTAAATTTTGGACACCAAACTGAATTTCGGGAGAGCAGAAGTAGCCAGCTTCTCTGGGGACATGGTCTAATACCTCCTGAGGCTCCTGGCTCAGCTGTGGCAAGCTAATAAGGTTACCCTGAAGCAGATGCAGTTGTTAATACAGATGTGGCATGGGACCTCCGGAGGCAGGTCACAGTCATGATAGCTCATGGTACTGTGCAATATACTCATTATGAAAGCTTGTGACGGGAACACCCGGACCCGAGGCATCATCGGAACACCTCACGATGCCTTTGTCTCTTCTCCCTCCATTCACCTGGCAGCAGGCAGGCGGGCTAGTATTTTTCTTAAAACACATACATGCACGCACATGCACATACATGCACACACACACACACACACACACACACACTTGTGCGCACGGGTGGCTGGCGGCAGCTTCATTTGGGACAGTTTTCCTTCAACACAAAGAATTCTTAAATCATTCTAAAGCAATTAAAGTTATGTGGGAAGGATGTATAGACAAATCTCATGGAAATCAAGCGTGACAGCTGGTGCTGGGATCCAGAAAGAGGAAATGCCACTATTCATGGACACAATGGAAGGGAATGGTTTTTGGCAGCTAGTTTCAAGGTTCATGGTGTGTGGTGAAATAGCTAATATTGTGGATGAAGGCTGATTATAAATAAAGTGGTGTGCTTTTTCAATTCTTCCCTCTAGTCAGAGTTTAAAATAATGGTTCAGAGAATATAAACCACTGGATTTAATTTTACTTAAATCCTTATGAAGGGAGTAAGCTGACAAAATCATGGAATCTCTTGAATGAAGAGATGTGCATCACATGCTGAAGCAACTATTAAAAGTGCTCGCTAGTGACTCAAGTCAATGCAGGGAAGAGATGGATAATGTACAAAGGGTAGGTTAAGCCCTAAAAGGATCTGATTTGTTTGATATTTTCACACTAATAGGGCACAGCAACGCTTTGCTACTAAAATTCTGATTTCTGCCCTAAAAGACAGATAAGAAGGTTGACTTCTGAAATTCCCCAACCGCTTCGTTAACAAGGAAGGCGGGTTACAACACGATCTTCAGTAGCTCCTGGACACATGGGAATTTCCTTCCGTGGGATTTTCAAACTTCCCAATCCTCGGGGGAGAGGGGGTGCAGGACAGAAAGTGTAAGTCAAGTTAAATCTTTGTGAATCATGTTTTCCCAAAAGGAAGTCTATTTCTTGGGTCATTCTTTAGCTCATCAGAACTGGTTTTCCTTCCTCTGTAAGTAGTCACGAAGAGAACAATTATTGTGCTTCCATTTTAAACCCAATGTCCAATGTTATAAACAGTGGCTTCAATGAAGTTAGAATTGGTAGGAAAAAAGCCTTAACCTTCATACCTGTTAATACCTATCATTCTAAAATACTTGCAAATAAAGACCTGCAAAAAAAGGTAAGCTTCAGTCAAACAAAGATAGAAAAATAAATAAAAGAATAATAACCAAAGAACATAAAAGCAAAGTGTGACTCCAAATATACTATTATCATGTATGGATATGGGGTTCTATGATAATTCCAAAGGCAGGGTTTATAAATAATCTTTATATCTCTAAAACTATTTCTGTAACACACGAAACCAATGTAAATTCCAACATCTAACGTTCATTCATTCTGTTAATCAATAAACCATCCAACAAACTTCTCTGCACACCAATACACTTTAGAATGTTTTCTAAAAGGTGTTAGAATATAAAGAAATTCCAACAGAACTTGGCCATTAGGAGAGATGATCTGTAATTTAAAATAAGAATGCAGTGACGATGACTGCCAAAGATAATTCAACAACAAAATCCATTTCTAACTTCAGTATGAGTTTGGGTTTGGATGTGGTTGCTGGAAGAAAAAACAAACTGGTAATTGAAATAGAGCAAAGCCAATTATCTCTGTGACTAGAGCATTTTCATCACAGAATGAGATGTTTATAATCTAGGTACAATTCTTTAAGCTGTATCTTACAGTGGGCATTAGGTCAGATTTTTGGTTTGTAGTTAATGAGGCATGCAGGGCTTAATATGCTAAGACCTGATATAATATGTTCATTACTTATATAATGATATTTTATAATATGTTTCCTATTAATTTTAACTATTACCCTAAAGATCAAAATAAAATAGCAGCTGTAGATATTTTTCTCACTTGTCCCATCTCTATTTCTCTCTTTCATTTGTGGGGAAACTGGCAAGAAGAAACTATAGCTCAAGATCACATGGCTAGTTAGTAGCTGAATTAGATCTAGAATGCTTGCCTCCTAATCAATGATCCAAGGTTTATATACCTTAGGTCCTACGGCTTTGATTGATTTTAAATTACCAAAGTTAGCATAGTCAATAATATCAGAGGAGAAAACACAGCATAGCTTGAAAAATAAAATGGATCCACATACATTCAGTGCAATGCAACTATGGCCCGAATCAAACAGAACGGTGTGATCTGATCAACCACCCAGATAACCGCCTCCTTTCCACTCATGGTAAATGGATAGTGTGTGTGTGTGTTTTCTAATATTGACAAAGATGTTTCAAAGATTTAAAAGTTGCTGGACATACTAATGAGAATGAAGATCAGCTTGGTTTATATCAAGTCCCTTTTTAGCACCGTGTGATTGGTTTGGTCCGACACCATCCCCTGCAGTGTGTGGAGACAGGCCAGGAGTGTGAGGGCTGCCGAGCAGAGCAGGAAGAAAATCAACTGTGAAATTGGTAATTTTATTGAGTTTCACGGGGGGCTTTGTTGTTAAGATACAATGCGATTGGAACAGAATGCCTGTGGTAATACCATGTACACAGTGCCCAGTTCATGGCCAAAGGTAAACTGCCTACAGTCCAAAGTGATGCATATACACCCAACCCTCTTCAAAGCATTTTGCAAGGTGGGAAAGAGAAAGGATGCTTCCAAGGATGGATGGTTACAGCGCAAGGGGCTCTGCCAAAGGACAGGTAGAAGGTGTGGGTAGAGCGGGAGGTGTGTGTGTTTTCTTCTCTCAACATCTCAGAAGATTCCTATTCTGAATAGACCTGCTGGTTTAGGTTTACGGAAAAGCTGTCCTTTCACTATAAATGATAGGAAGGTCCCAGAAGGAGTATGTGAGAAAGACAGGGGCAGAAGGAGAGGACAGACCGAAATGTAATGCCTGAGCAGCTGAAATCATTTGGTACTCTCAATCCCCCAGGTAAAATAAGAATTAAACATAGCTAACAGGATATTACTCCCAGTTGGAAAAGACCTGCTTGCCTGCAATGTGAAAGTGAAGCTAACAATTGGTATTTGTTCTAGGGTGGTATTCCTTCCCCCCAAAAAGCTCCAAGTAGGAATAGTTAAATAAAGTATGCTGGTTAACTGTGTAAATACATTTGCAGCTTCTGCGCCTTCCAGGGCTGTCCCCGCAGTGGGTTAATTTGGTTTCAAATGGAAGAATGCCTAAAGATGTTCCAGGAGTCAGGAGAGGCCAGGCCAGCCAGCCCTGGGAGAGGAGGTTGAGATGCAGTGAAGGAAGGAACACTTTCACTCTGTGAGAAGATACAGTGGACCTAACACATTTCCCCTCAGGCCAGCACATGAGCCCGAGCTTTCATTTGTATCATGCCTTTGGACCATATTTTTGCAAGGAAAGAAACTAGGAAAATCAAAATAGTCCTATGTATTATCATTGGTTTAATTTAAACTTCTGGCAGGTGTAGCAATGCTATACTTTCCCAGTTGGGGACACATCTCAGGAGATTTTTGCCCTCACCCTAGGACTAAGTTGTCACGGTTGGCTTCCCCTCATACGAGGGAAGCATTTTGGTCAGACAATGCATGAAAAAGAAAGGAAAAGGTGGTTACATTGCCAGATCACATTGCACCCCCAGGAGGGGGCACGCAGTTCACTGTTCATGTCAAATGTGACAGAATGACCAGCTGGCATTTTTTTTTTTTTGCTGTTCTTTATTTTTGTGCAATCAGAATAACAGTTACACCCACCAGTACAGTATAGAAATACAACATACCTGGACATGGTCTACACTTCCAGAACAGAGAGAAGGGCTATTAATTCATTTTCAATAGAGATAACAATGAACGCCAATG